>JAAAKD020000001.1:2349548-2361411 GCA_010014825.2 Danaus melanippus
ATATGTCATAATAGGAAATATAACCGAATCAACGAATGAGTCTGTATTATTCTAGTTTATTTTAGATTAATAATGTACCCATAATTTCAATTGAATCACTGACTTTCTTATCACTTGTATGGAAATAATTTCATCAACTCTTGATATATTTCTTATTTTAGGCCCATCATATTCATTAAAATTGGTATTAGATTTAGATTAAAAAACTACTTCATGATAGCCCCATCCATCATTGTGCACAATATCTCTTTCTTAGATATTCAGGTTTTTTAAATAAATATGCAGATAGTAATTCTAAACGGAATTGTATTCATATATAAAATCTTAGATCATGAAACCACAGTTTTATTTCGTTTCAAAGTCTGTATCTAGTATTTTCTTTACCAGGACGACGATATAATAAACCATTCTATCGAGGTGAGCAGTAATCGCCGTATGCGCGCCCAACACATGCGTCCGTGTTCGCTGCGGTTCCGCCGAGCCTCGCTGGAGACGCGCTTCGCACAACTCGACGAGACCACTTTCAAGTCTAACGTGATGTGCTGTCTCGTTATCTGGATCTTCATTGTGGCCGTTCAGTATATTATACATTTTAAGTGAGTTTTGTTGTTGTTAAAGCAACGATTGTATATTCTTGTATGAGACATTGTAAATAAAATCCGTTCTATCTTTTAGATAAATCGCTTTTCTTTTTTTGGATAGTGTTTGCATTATTTCACCATCAAGTTTCCACTTCTTGCGAATGTTTATTCTCTAGTTGCTGGGTGCTAGTGGTAACACTAATGGCGATGACTATTCCCCTCGTGTTATCGTTCGTGGTGGTGATGGCGGAAGAGTTCCCGCGGGCTTTGCCGTTCCTGACGCGTCTCTCTGCAGCACTCAGCGGCAACAGGTTCCGAAGGAATCTGCACATCTGCTGTTTTGTCACCATAATGTCTATATCCAGGTAACATATTACCAAAGAGTCCATCATAATATGCAGCATTAATATTAGCATAACAATGGTATTTTATAAGCCAAATGTTTTTTCAGCACTATCAAATTACACATTTGCCAGAATTCGTTTCCTGTAGACACGAACGCAACTCTAATTAACGATACATTATCTCTCAATATAACTAATCTTTCCGAAGATGAGAAATTTGAGGAATGTTATAAGCCAGAGTACGTCGTATTTACCTGGATCCTCAGCCTGGTCGCTTTGACTTCGATCTTAAAGTTGTACTATTTAATCAAAACACTCCTCGCCATCATAAACGTTGCTATGTTCTCAATACTATTATTTCAACACTACAATGCAGATAATTTCAGTAATGGAGTCTATGATACGTAAGTAAATGAATTGAAGATGAGTAATCTATATTATAATTGTTATATAAGGCAAAGAAAACAATCTGTTTCAGTCAGCTCCCCTTCTATGTGCAAATGTTGATTCTGATGACAATGTTCTTGGTGATAGTCGTCTATCATGCGAGGCTAGTCGAAGTCACCTCTCGTCTCGACTTCTTGTGGAAGCTTCAGGCGGAAACGGATTTGAAAGAAATGAAAGAAACCCAACGGACTAATAGACACCTCCTCAAACATATACTTCCCGATCACGTCGTCAAACATTTTCTATCGAAAGACAGATGTCCCGACGTGCGTCATGAGTCCATTATTATAATTTGGTTCGAAAAAGAACTTTTCTATACATATAAATTTATCAATGATTTCAGGAATTATATTCTCAATGGAGAGACGAGGTTGGTGTAATGTTCGCTGGGATACCAAACTTCCATGAGTTCTACTCTGAACAAAAGGCCATAGACTGCATGAGGCTTCTCAACGAGATCATTTGTAATGTACCAATCAATTTTAGTTTTATTTATTTGTTTTTTTTTCTGTCTGATTTTGAATTATAAAACTAAATTTATTAAGTTTTTCTTTGTTTTGTGATGTCTTCTTCTTCTTCTACCTGGCAATTTCCCAGCGTTAGCCAGGGTCTGCCTTACATGTTGTAAATAGTTTTGGCTAATTGTTTTTACGACCGGCCGCCTGCCTGACATCAACCCTCTTTGGGATTGCAATAATCAGTGATGTCTAAATACTCTTAGAAAGTACATATGACTCGGAGAAATCACATTGGTACTTGCCAGGATCGAAGCCGCGCCCTCATGCATGAGAGGCGGGCCTTTTAACCATTAGCCCATTACTGACTTACTTTGTTTTGTGATGTAATATATAAATTTAAATAATTGAAATTGGAAGCAATATGATTAAAGAATATATCTTTTCAGTTGATTTCGATAAATTACTAATGCAACCCCGTTTTAAGAGCATCGAAAAAATCAAAACTATAGGAGCAACCTACATGGCAGCATCTGGCCTAAATCCTAATCATAAGGTTAGAATTTATAGCAAACGACAGTGAAATAACTTTCCGAAAGTAACCAAGAATGTTTTGAGAAACCATTTTCTTTGCAGTCAGCCGATGAGGATTGCGAACATCTCTGTGCGCTAGTGGACTATGCGTTCGCCATCCGAGAGGCTTTGGAGGATATCAACAAACATAGCTTCAATAAGTTCCGCCTTAGAGTTGGTAAGTTTTTAGTTAAAAAAAGCTCTTTACGGTACGTCGTAATCATTAAAAAATAGGTCTGTAGTTAATCTTTTGGAAGAAAAAAAAATAACGTATGAAGGTTGTTACATCATCCGTTTACTTTTAGGTATAAGTTGTGGCCCGCTCGTAGGAGGCGTGATCGGTGCACGGAAGCCAGTTTATGATATCTGGGGGAACACCGTTAACGAAGCGTCCCGCATGGAGTCCACCGGCGCCTTGGATCGTATACAGGTCACCAAATATACAAAACACGTCAGTATTTTTATACTAAATGAATTATTAAAATACCGAAATTAATTTTAACAATCTAACAGAAAAACTTTAAAAGGCTTAAAGCATTTACTCTTATAAAAAATATTAATGGGGGGGGGGATTCTTATTTAAATTTTAATTTTAATGTGAAATAATCGAAAAACATGGTATATTATAAAATTAACCAGCCAGAAAAAAATTAGCGTTCTTCCACCATTGAATATTATTTCAGGCCAGTAGAAGACAAGCGTATTAAGTATTGTATATGAGAGTGAATCTCCAGGTGCTGGAGCGTCGCGGCTACTCGCTGGAAAGACGAGGAGCAGTGGAGGTCAAGGGCAAAGGTCGCATGGAGACGTGGTGGGTTCAACGAGGACGGCGGCGCGCTGGACCTCTCCCCGCGCCGGCACCACCCCGCTCACTCGCCGCCCTGGTGTATACGATGCTGCAGGCTCGTAAGAGGATCTATACGCATCCTCTCGATGGACCACAACCACACCATGGTAAGACTCACTTTGTAGGTAGTTAGGTGAATTGTATTGCTGAGTAGCTCATTTGTAAGTGAATTATGAAACTAGGTATGGGTACGTCTTAATATGTTTGTAATATAATTGTTTATATCGTAGCGCTAAAAGAATATGACACATGACCTTCGAACCACTTTTGTTTTCTAGTAGTTTTGTCTATCAATTTTATACTATACTATTTTGTGTGATTGAAAACAGCGAACGCGAGCGGCTCGAACAGCATCCGAAGACGAACAACTCGACCAGGCACAGCGAGACATAACACGGAGTGGAGACGAGCTCAGTCACGAATTGAGACAGGGTACGAGGAGATAGTTATTGATTGTGAATGATTTAGTATTATTAGTTTTTATTAGCAAACTAAATTATGGAACAAAAATAATACATACAAATTTATAATATTTCAATGAACTATTTGTCAACGTTCATAGACGAATTGTATTAAATTTCATTTTATTGTTTTCTTCTATAAATTTTCACATAACTAGATCACTATTGTGTGAGGAACTGTAATTTTAACTAAACTCACCACATAACATTTACTAGTAAAATGAACAGACCCATGAGACATAAATTATTACAATAGAACCAACGGCGACAGTTATACAAGCATCAGACCGCACTCCAGTAGTATGGTGGCTCGTCGCCCGGAGATGGCACCGCCGGTCGTGGGCAGCATGTCCGCGCCCCACACGCCCACGGCCTCGCACGTGTCACCTGAGCGCATGTTTGCGGGCCCTAAACTAGGCCTCGGAGCGAGGCTCAAGGCTGCCAGCTTCTCCTACCGCTCGAGGCCTAACAGAGATCGCTCCCCGAAGATTCGGGAATCGAATGACAGTTCCGCAGTCTCACCCGCCAACGGAGCGCCCGGATCCTTTAGATTCAGATCCGTAACAACCGCTTCCT
This sequence comes from Danaus melanippus, assembly GCA_010014825.2. NCBI lineage: Eukaryota > Metazoa > Arthropoda > Insecta > Lepidoptera > Nymphalidae > Danaus > Danaus melanippus. The sequence goes on from JAAAKD020000001.1 coordinate 2,353,833, forward strand.
TCTTCAGAAGTAAGAACAAAGACAGAAGAAAAGATCAGGATACGACCGAGGATAACGGTGATACGGTCACGACTCGAATGTAAGTTTAAGGTTGGATAAGCAAATCAATTGACAACATTTTATACCCTTTTACTGTCACTGGACCCTTACCAGTGGTGTGCTTTTTGAAAATCGTTTTATTATATAATTTATATGAGTATTCAAATTTAAATTCGATGTTTAAGTTAGTAAATAACCGACATGCTTTATGTACCGGGATGTGTTAGATACATGATATCAAGAAGATGCCAAACGATTTATATATGCTAATATAATAATGTGTAAGAAAAACTTTATAAGTACGACATATACCTAGTATTTAAATTATCGTTCATTTAGTGTTAGTAGGGGAGACTAAACGCTGAAGGATAGTCCAAGTGTTAGTTAACTTTGGCTAGCTAAGTAGATGTTATATGACTTAGAAATATATATAACAACCGTATCGTAATTAAAATGTATGTGATTGGATTGATATCTTTTTATGTTTGTTTAATAATATTACAAAAGCTAGGTATACAGATACTTTTAAATCACGATGCAGCAGGTAGCGAATGGACCTAGTGTGCACAAAGTCTTTAAGAAACTTACTATAGAGTATATAATCGTGTGTAATCTGTCTTCGCACATTTGTACTTTTGTAAGCACAGACTATAATAATGTCTACACTTAGGCATATTAATGAACGATGCCAAAGAATTATTGATCTCTAATTATTTATAAGTGTGGACGCGGGTAACACAGAGTAGACGACGGTTAGAAATGTAAGATTGTAAATATATATTGATGAAGGATCGTGTATTTATTATATAAACATAATATCTTATTTAAGCTAGTCGTAGAATAAAGACTAGAAATGATGTAACAGAGCCAAATAATTTATTTTAAATAGTATTTTCAATGTTTTAACAAAATATATTTAAAGTAATAAACCATATATATATATATAAACTTGATTTTAATTCAGTTGTATCCTTTTATAGGCTCTTTTGAGACTCAAATGTTCTTCTCTCAAACGAGGAATGAACAATAAAGTGACCGAGGTCTCTGGTTGAAAATGTCCTTATTTACACATAAAAGAACTAAAATTAAATAACTGCCCTGAGTGAAAAAAAAAACAAAATGCTTGAATTAAATCCATTTTATTTATATAAATATAATAATATCTTCATTCATGTGATGTTCAATAAATAAAACTCACTCCCCTCCACACGATACATCAAGACAACGACACCAAGCATTCAGTAATAAAGATTATAATTACAATGATTCAGTTTATTTCTGAATTAGTTCGACATTAACTTATATACGATCCAGACCCTTTACTAACAATTTCCTTAAATTTCCATCTCTTCATTTTATATTATCAATAAAACTATATATTACATTATCTTTATTAAAGACGCTTTGGTACACAACACTCAGCCATACGATGTCAAAACTTTGTAGACCTATAAATACTAATTACGTTAATAACAACTCCTTTGGATTTCGAAACTATTTGTATATTATTTTGTAACAATTATGTACCCTTACCCCGAGTCTTCATCGCAAACCTACATACAGCACGTTTGTAAGTTTTAAATGTATACTACGTTGATAGTATATGGGTTCATTGATTCATAAAAGGAACTGTTAACGTCTCGTGTGTCGTTTGACGACACAAACTAGGGGTAAGAGTGTTGTATAAGAAAAATTCCCATATTGAAGCTTCAGTATTAAACTACATAATACAGTATGTACCATAAGTTTGTGCGCTCAAACTGACTACGGAACGTTTTCAATATTCTAAATTGAAATCTTCACTAGCAACAGTTTGGACGAAGGTCGACCATCAAGATACTGAAACGCTTTATTTAGTTTGACAACGGAAACTTATGACAGGATACCTGTGAGAGGCCAGGGGTATTTACAGTAAGGTAACAGGTTCGAAGCCAGTACATACCTTATCTTACTCGGAATACTTATCTAATATGAATGTTCTCGACTTTAACATTATAATAGAGCGGAATAAATTAAATAAAACTTATCAGTCGCACGTGGCGTGCATCAGCCGTCACTCCAGGGGACGCCATGCTATGCCATGCCATGCCATGCTACGTGTGACTCCTAGCTAGGATTGTACTATTCAAACAGTTCTTTGTATCATACACTATACTTATTTATCGTCTTTTCATTTCTTACATCTAGTACGATCAAACAAACGTCTTCGTGGACTTCGGACAGATATGTCTCTTGTCTACATTCAGATCATACTTTATTTTAGTATTTCAGACTCTCTAGGTGTCCTTTTGAAGTGATCCAGTTGCCGTCACTGTCTGTACGCAGCGAAGGCAAGACGTTTCCGGCGATGTTATTTGTTATGGCACCGTTTGTAGTCTTTATGATTCATATTTGTTTCTTAACAAAAAATATGTATCAGTATTAGTTGTCGTTTTCAAGCGAGACGCGGCTTCGCCATCGGCGTTTGAAGAACTTCGACCCATCTGCAATGAGAGTTATCTATAAAATAAGTATTCTAGATTCCGTCTGAACTTATAAAATACTATGGACTAACATATTTTTAATTATTGTATAATGGCGGGCACGTCGCTTGGCAAGAGAAGACAGATGCGTCATGATATGATAAGGGTCGCGGGGGAGGAGGCGACACAGTCCCGAGCGCGTGATTGGATGTTCGTACCGGAGTACACTGGCGACCATTTAAACTGAACCGATGTTTCACTTACTGTTACGAGTTTTCATTATCAGTAAGCAGTAAAAGTCACCAGTTTTTGTTGCACTAAGTGTAGATCCGCAAACTTAACCTCACTCCGCCAAAACCTTGCCAAGTCCCGCGCCGGCGACTATACATATATATTTCTTCTGTCTATGTGTTTCGTATCTTAACATCGATTTTTTTCACAAAGATTTTGACCAGATACTGACAGACGAGGAGCTGACTCTAGAACACTCTCAATATATATAACACAACATACCTGTTGTAAGTGTAATGGCTGTCGGCTCTGAAGAAGTACACGTGGTTCTTGAACTGAAGCTTGAACACGAAGTCTTTATCGATACCGTCACCGGCAGACGGTGGACCCACGCTGTACCTGGACACGGACGGGTTGGGTTACCGCGTGACTACATATGGATTAATATTTGTGGTGTGGAGACATGATGTGACACAACGTGCTTCTGACAGAACAATCCTCATAGAAAGTTATAATAAACCTCACATATATACAGGAGAGTGTGTGTGTGTGTGTGTGTGTCTGTCTCAGAGAGTGTGGTTGACGACGTAATGTGTAGGTATTGTACATGTCTATGTGTGTGTATATCTGTGCACGTCTCACCCCAGCAGCGGTAACGAGGCCAGCGGCGCGCTGTCCCGGCCCGTCTTGTAGAAGAACAGCGTGCACAGAGCGAACACGACCCACAGCTTCTGCCAGCCGTGAGAGTTCTTGAACTTACGGAGCAGGTAACCCGATAGCTGGCTCTGGACAAGAATACAATAATGAATATAACGGCTTGGAGAGGAGCAGACGGAGATATGTACACAGGACGAGTGACGGCACACAAGTGTATCTCACCAGTCACACATAAGACCTCGCATCATTAACAGTCATTAGTGGAAAACTATAAACGCTGCGTTTGTAGTAACGATGTCAAGTTAACTATACACACACAAGTCAGTAAGTCTGTCCGTGTACTCCATGTATGAGCTCACCCTCATAGCCAGATGCAGCTGTCTCCGGGAGAGGGAGGTGGCTCGATGCCAGCAGACGTGCGCCAGAGCGTTCCCGGAGCTGGAGCCGCTGGTGCCGCCTGTAGCGGAACACTCCTCGGAGTTAGAAATCTCTGGAAACATATACAATATAAATGAAACGAATGTTTTTCGGATTATACTACGCGACTTTATTTTTGTTTAAAACTACATACTCCCGACGTTTCGGCTACTTTACAGCGACCGTGATCACGGACAGACGAGATGATTCTTCTCGTATGTAGTTCTTAATCAAAAATAAAATCGCGTAGTAAATACGAATAATATTAGTTTCATTTAAATGTATAAGACGCGAGAAGATCTTAGATCTCATTATATATAATATAAATAATAATCAGAAAATGACTTAAGACAGCGCTCACAATGACGCGACGCGATGCGATTATTCAATTTGTTCTCATTTTTTGTTTACTTTCTATTCTAAATTGTACCTTCCTGACTTCCTAAATCGACGAGGTCTAAACATCAACTAATTATTAGAAAAACATATAGAGTTTTCCCAAAGAGGGTTGATGTCAGGCAGGCGGCCGGTCGTAAAAACAATTAGCCAAAACTATTCACAACATGTAAGGCAGAACCTGGCTAAACCTGGGAAATTGCCAGGAAGAAGAAGATAGAGTGAAGTTTCAAACTCACCGTAGTCCTGTAGGTAGGGTGTGAGCTCGGTGTCAACGACCTTGTTAGTTTCGTTGGCCGTGTCCACTGTGCTCGTGAGGTCATTGAACCAGCCGCGATATTCTGTTTCGTTGCTTGTGCTTAACGTTATCACTGTGTCTCCGCCTGTTAACACAAATAACCTCTCATATAACGATTTCTTTTCCAACATCGATAAATAGTTTTGTTCAATTTTCCTGTATTTATTTATTTTTGATGAAATTCTTCAGTTGTTTTAATATTAATTCATGTTTTCTGCACGCGTTTAAGGTTATTCTATGGAAATAGCTGTAATTGCTGTGAGGGACTTTTACTATTATTGAAAAATAATAGATTGTGGTCCTTGTAAGTGTAAGTTTGATTCCGCACATTAGAACTTCACACGTGTTAAAGTATTGTTCTTTATATTCCGTTTGTTTCTCTAGCGAGGGTTCATGTTGATAAATCTTTCCTTCGGACTGTCTGCTACATGTTCCTTACCTGTCATAGTGAACGTATGCGGCTGGTCTGTGTTTTCAACGCGGAGTCCTGTCGTGGCCAGGACCGAGTGTGCTCGGAAGTGTCCGCTCGCGCTCTTGGACGCCAGTATGAGGATGTCGCTGAACTGTCCAACATTATAAATCACGAAGTCAGTTAGACTGTGGACGTTACTTTGTAACTCGTATTATATACACTAATGTTATAAACTCGCAAGGTCCTTTCGAGCAAAACCTACTGAACCGATGCGGTGATGTAGTTTAGACATCAGATTAACGTATATTCCATGTAGTTCGCTGAGGAACACGTCATGAAACATTGTACTAGTAAAAAGTTACGTGTCACAGACTACAGAGGGCGCTGACAGTCGGCTACCGTTGAAGCTGAAGGTAGATGTTCATTGTTAATGAAGCTCGTGGTAGTATTAAAACAATACTATTAAATGTTATACTATGGACACTCCTTACTAGTATTTCTTATGACCGCTATCATTAACTATCAATGAGGTATTCTCGTATGTTTTGTTTTTCTCACCAGGAACAACATTCTCTGCTGTAGTCCTTTGGAAGAGTGTTTGTACACACAGCCCAATCTAACGAACTCGCGGTCGGCCACGAGAAGTTTGTCGTAACCTGTACAGATATGTATCGTATTTTAATAAGACAGATATATTCGTCTATATAACTGTTATAGATATTTAAAGTATATATTATTGTAAGACGAGTGTAGTCTCCATACCGAGCAAGTCTCTCTGTAGTTGGCAGAGCGTGGCGTGGTTCTCCACATGTGTAAGCTGGTCGTCCGCCGCGCGACACAGCTGGCGACACAGGACGAGCGCCTCGCGGGACACGCGGCACAGGCCCGGGGGCGACGCGCGGCACAGCTCTGGAACCAAATAAGACTCTAGTGACGGGCCACATACACTCACGCATATTGTATTTAAAGCGCTCCATCATTATTATAGAGTTAAGGTTGATAATGATGTTATGATACAACACATACGACTGTCTGTGTGTTATGAATAGTGAATGATTTCAAATGTTAAGTTTGAGTTACAAAACTAACAATGTATGACACAGATGGGTGTCGCTAACTTGAAGCCGAGGGAACACGCACTCCGACACAGACACTAATGTATGTATGTAAACAATATCGCGAGCACCAAACAGCTACAACACGAAACCACCGAAATGTTTACACAGAATGTCTGAGCCGTCTGCGGAATATTGACGAAATAATCTAACCAAAGGTAATTTTGTTGGTGATAATAATATGGTGGCCTAGTGGTTAAAGGGCCCGCCTCTCATGCATGAGGGCGCGGGTTCGAATCCCGGCACCCGGCAAGTACCAATGTGATTTTTCCGAGTCATATGTACTTTCTAAGAGTATTTAGACATCACTGATTAATGCATTCCCAAAAAGAGGGTTGATGTCAGGCAGGCGGCCGGTCATAAAAACAATTAGCCAAAACTATTGACAACATGTAAGGCAGACCCTGGCTAAAGCTGGGAAATTGCCAGGTAGAAGAAGAGAATAATATGGCTGACATATATTTGTGTCCCAGATCGTCGATGCGGTCTCAGTCGCGGGTTTTTTTAGTAGTTGGTATATAGTTGTTGTCGAACCGTCAGCCAGGTGCTCGTAGAGATGCAGGCGGTGCAGCGGCCGCAGCAGCAGGCAGGCGAGCGGCAGCGGCGAGCTGGCGTCGAAGGCCGTTGCGTGGCGGGAGCCCGCGCCCCCGCGTCGCCGGGCGCTCTCCACCAGACCCACCGTGGTCCCCGCGCTCGATATGTACGACTTGTACGCCTGGGAACATTAGTATGACAGTTTCAGAACTAAGTTTTAAAAAGCGAACAGACAGACGTGCGTTCTCTTCATAATTATGAATTTATCAAGCAAAATATTTAAACAAAAATCCATACAAAATTGTATATAGTTTATTTCATTAATGGTGTATCACTCACATCGTATGTACTCGTCAAGTAGTCGTGCAGCAGTTCACCGACCGCCTTGTACTCCGGCTCCTCGGTACCTGAAATATGACTTTACGTTACTTTAAACATAATAAAAAAAAAATCACGGGTCATTAGCAGCTATAATGCTTCACGCCGTTTAGTTCTAACCTAGAATAAGCTTAAAATACGACACACGATGGCTTGTAGCGGTTTTGATAGTGTTTTATAAAGTATGTTTTTCATGAGGGTGTAGCTGTTAGTGCAGTACGAGCTTTATTATTCCATGTGTTCTACAGTAAACTGTCAAGCTCGGTATAAAGTGTTACCGTTAGGTATCGGTAAGTCTATGGATGATAAGATTCTGTCGAGATATTCTAACAACGGCCCGGCCGGTAACGACAGCAGGCCTTCCATATCCGCCTCTGTAACATTCCTCTTAGTTACACTTTGTTTCAACGGAGCTCTTCTACTTTCTATATTTAAACTTTTCATATCACTTTACTGAGATTGATATTATTTGTATTGTAGGAATTCTAGACATTGTTTGTATTATAGAGGGTGTTCTAGACATTGTTTGTATTATAGAGGGTGTTCTAGACATTGTTTGTATTATAGAGGGTGTTCTAGACATTGTTTGTATTATAGAGGGTGTTCTAGACATTGTTTGTATTATAGAGGGTGTTCTAGA
>JAAAKD020000001.1:2449200-2460705 GCA_010014825.2 Danaus melanippus
ACTTTATTTTGTTTAAAAAACTACATATTCCCGACGTTTCGGCTACTTTACAGCGACCGTGATCACGGGCAGACGAGATGTGATCACGGTCGCTGTAAAGTAGCCGAAACGTCGGGAATATGTAGTTTTTTAAACAAAATAAAGTACGCGTAGTATATCCGAAAAATAATCGTTTCATTTCAATAATTGAGGGTAGTTGAAATTATCAGGTGTCACCCGCGTAACCACCTGCGTAGCCAGCTGTGCGAGTGTAGTAACAACAATGAGTGTTGGTTGGTATAAATGCCGGCGAGAGTGCCGATTACAGATAGACTCGCTCGAGCCGTCAGAGGGATCAGACCTCGTCGAAGTGAGATATTCGTCCAACCGGCTGTGAGGTTACCTTGGATAGGCTCAGGGTCTAGCGACAGTCGAGAAGAAAGGCAATAGTGACGTCAGTTAGGCTGACGTTACTCTCTTAAAACACGACAAAGCGCTTCTTCTCCGACATGTATTATTTTAAATGTACAATATGTTAAAATAAATATTTAGCGATATGTCAGATGTGAATTACATTCACATCTCGTCTGCCCGTGATCACGGTTGCTGAAAAGTAACCGAAACGTCGGGAGTATGTAGTTTTTACAATAATAAAAAACGCGCAGTATAATTAGACAAATATAAGTTTCATTCGAAGCATTCCTTAAGGAAACTATTATTGAATACTTTTTATAGATACTGTAGCTGATTCATTGATTAAGTTCTTATTATTTAAAAGTTGCGTTTTTAAAGTGTCAGAGTCCCTTGTGACATTATTGGAATAGACACTGAATGTTCATTTGTATCTCGCCTATACTCAGAACACAATACTTTTAAAACAGTAAAATAATATATAAAGTAAAGTATTAAAGTAAGCTGATTTATTTTTCTTGTGATTGGTTATCAAGAAAGTTATTCCAAAAAGAATATCACCCTGATTGAGTATGACGGTATTTCGTTGAAAGAGATGAGATGGTTCGTCGATTATTTGTAGACACTTAAACATAGACTGATGAATTTTTAATATTCGTTTTTGCCATTTTCCTACCAAAATTTAAATTCATTTCATAAAATTCCATAAACTGTGACAGTTGATTGACAAATTTTTTGACTCGTAAAATAAAAATATTTAAGTCTAGACATAAAAAGTTATAGTTCTGATTATTTTTAAAAACATCAGAACCTGAGACTTTAGATAGAAGTATTTACTTTAGCAACTCTTTAGTAAAACCGCATCTAAAACATTATTAATATGACAAGAAAAATTGCTTACATAATTGATATATATTTTTTTTAATGCTAAAAGAGACAACCGAGCAGACGGCCTACCTGATGGAGTCAGTACCGTCACCCATGGACGTCCGCAACATAAGAGATGTTATGGATGCGTCGCTACCCTTGATTAGGGAAGAGGATAAAGGAAAAGGGAAAGGGCAACCGGCTCTCTCACTCATCGGACGAAACCCAGCCACAAAAGGCTACATCATGCAGATCTTCTGTGAGAGGGTGGTAGTGCACTGGTCGAGTCAGCTCATGTTCAAGCTGCAGTAACTTGACCACAGCTAGGCTCTACCACCTCAAAAACCTTTAAGTGTGCAGTCTTAGATAAAGTTGACTCCTGTTTGACCTTATATCATATTTAATTATTAGAACAATTTTTTCGTTATCTCGGACGTGTTTGAACTTAAACGACTAACTGGTAATATAAAATTCTAATGCAAACATAAGAGTGATTTAAATACGACAAGAAGATTTTTGCGTTCATATATCTTCCACAATCTGCACTCTAAGAAAGGCCAAATAATATGAAGAATTTTTTTTTTGAAGTCTTTTAATGAATAGATACATTCGAACTTAAAAATTAAGACTATAATGTTTGGTTCACATTTATATTCTACAAATAAATAAAAGTATACATATATAATAATTACTTTATATAGTAAAGAATTTAAGAAATAACATACTACATTAAATCATGTATGTAAAACAAGCTTTCTCTACATACTAGAGATTCTCCAGATTATGTAGAGTTAAAAAATATTCTAATATAAGCGGTTCGTTTATAAAGTAATGATCTTAAGTAGTTTTTAATAAGAATATTCATTTTATAATAAAATATCTTGACATTATGTGAAGCAAGGCTGTTTAAATATTATTTTGGCTACGCTTCTACAAATGCATTAACTTAAATTCTATAGTAAGACTGCTGGTCAGACCAATTAAAGTATACGATGAATGATGTGGAAATCGTCATCAACTGGTTTGATTTCTACGACAAATCAATCAATCATCAATCAATCAATCATCAAAGAATCAATCAGACCATAAAGAGTTTGTTAATAAACATTAAATTCTTGAACCTCTCATAGACAGTCCCTAATTTCAGTATTTATTTTAGCTTGTTAGAAATATTTACGTAAATATTTCTTTATGTGAAGTCTAAGATTTATAGAAACAATTTGGTTAATACATACATTTATTACCTCAACGTAACGGTAATCTATAAGTTCGGATATCAACTGAAGAATTACATCCCCTGCACCTGGAGGAAATCTTAAGTTATTCAAGCTGTTAAAGGTTTAATATTCCAAACAGCTTGCATAACACACGTGTGTATTTAAATACAAGTAACATACATTGATAGGTTGAGCGAAGACTTTGTACTGAAACTCAAAACGCTTCGTATTTAGTGTGACGATGCGAACTTGTAATACAGAACACTTCGTTCACGACCTATTCATAATCAAATGGTAGTCAATGAGACTTATTTATATTAAAACTTTGAAGTTTAACGATATTACTAATAGAATTATGTAGTAATACTAAAGATAACAGTAGTGTGGAATTAAATAAAGATATATTAATCAGTAGTATGATTTTTTTTACATGTCACTGTTTTTTGAAGGTTTTGTGAAATTACGGATAAATACGCTCTGTTTACATTATCATTATGTTTTCCTATAATTAACAATCTTAGTTCTGCTATTGAAATTATTAATTTGACATTTTGAGTGATATCGTTAGGTGAGAGCAATTCATCTAAAATTATACGGATATCGAAGTATTAAAACCGTTTTATGGATAGAATATCATATAATAAATGAAGTTACTGATCGTTTGTATCCGAACTACACAAGAAACGGAATGGCATTGCTATATTAACATCGGGCAATCATGTAGTCTTAGGTGAAGGTTATAAGTTTTAATATGTAATTCTTACTATAATACATATTTAAGTGAGTTTCTTAGTTTTTCTGGAACATCTGGCTGGCAGTCAAACACATATATGTGTCTCACATTTTATTTAACAACATTTATACCCTTTTTTCACTTATATCATGATACCTAAGAAGTTATAAAAATTGGAATAAATAAGATGCAATTTATTATTTTAATTCATTTTAAATTATTTCGTTAGTGAATGTAAATATCACTGAAAGTAGCTACATTAAATAATTTACATATTCTTAAATATATGCAACAGTTAATTTTGGTTTAAAAATAAATGTAAAAAGGTAAAATACGAAATGAATCAATAAATTCAAATTGTACATTCAAAAATGATACTCGATTAATCACATACAAAATCTCAAATAGCAAAAACTATATAGAATACAATAACATATAGTTTTTGCTATTTTATATAAAAAGCTATTATATATTGTATGACCATTTTAATAAATAATAAATATATAATATTAATACTTTTATTACTTTATTGATTCAAACAAAGAGTGAACAGATTTAGTCATGAAAATCCTTATACAACATAAGGGTAATGGTGTGCTGCAAATGTAATGTGCTCTTGCACTTACAACCATCTTAGGATTGATGCGTAGATATTATGGCTGGCTTAAGATGATTTCTTTTCAGCTTTAAGACTGACTAAGTCCAATGAAATCAATATTACCTTTTAAGTTTGCACCGAAATTAAACATTTTTAAGTATTGTTTCATGAAGTCGAATGTTAAAATTAAAAGTATAGAATATTTTATCTTTAATCTCAAGGATAATAGTATTTTGTATATTCAATATAGTTATCCTTCAACGGTTTTTTGATGAATGTTATTCCGTTAAATACTCTTTGTTTCGATTCAGTAATAATGGCATTGTGAAATCCTGTAGATTATTTTTCAATTATAAATTTGTAATATAGAAAAAATATATATTATTTCCAATACGTCAGCATGGATATTTACGTCTATTTCTACTCAGGATTGGTTTAAAATAAAAGAAATTCTCGTATAGAAAAGAAATTTTACAGACAGGGTTTAAGAAACTTTGGTTTATTTATATTTATATTACGCTCACAAATAGAAAAGGCTCAGTGAGCGGGAAAATATCTCACAACGCGTTCTGGTCATAGTAAAACATCCACGTCGAAAAAATTCGTGTTATGGCTCTAATGAAAACGCACACAACGCATGGTGGCAATGTGGGCAATCACAGAAAGACCAAATAGTAAAATTCGTGTCGTGACTTACATGATATTCGATCTCAACGAGTTGTGGCAATGAAGAAAAGACATGATGCATATCAACTATTATTTTGAACTAGATATTTTGGCACAGCATATTGATCCCGTCACCAGAGAAAATCCTAAAGTAGATTATTTTTGCTAAAGTTAAGGAAGCTAAATTAAAATAAAACATATTGTAATGTTACACGACCAACTATAAACTTACATTTAAGTTTATGTAAACAATTTCAATTATTTGTGTTGGAATTAATTCATAGGGTTTTATATAAAAAAAAATTAAACCAGTCTGTTTTAGATCACACGACTGAAGTTAAACTTCTTTCGCTCTATTTATATGTCATATGTATATGGATATGTTTATACATATATGTATAATACAGACATGTAGTAGACAAGACTGTACACAGCTCAATGTACCAAAACCCTGTAGACGTAGAAATCAAACAAGAAGCTCTTTCCGATGAAGAGTACAGTCATACCATGGAGACATATGACGAAGGGACGGATAATCTAGCAAATTTAGATATAAAGATTCAACCGGAGGAAATACAGATTCAGAATATTCAAATTAATGTTAACGATACTATAGTAGAGGAGCAACTTAATTGTGATTCATCGTCGGAACAAATAACGAATGGAAATAGTACAATGGGGGATAATGAGTTAAGGGATTCAGTGAAGGAGGAACCGCTGTCAGTTGACGATGAAAACGACAATTTAGCCTAAGATCTGCCGCTGGAATGTCTGCTATGTTCTAAAGAATTGAATAGTGTTACTGGTTTAAAGGCCCATCTGATCGCACAACATTCCTATAAATCTGTGAAACGGAAGTCGAACAGTGTGTCGCCACAGAAGGAAAAATGTAATTATATCTGTGCTATATGTAGAAGACGTTCTTCAATATCAACGGACCTAATGGTTCATGAAACCTGTCACAATAAGAGCGTCTGTTACGGTTGTAATCAGAGTTTCGATACCTTCGCACAACTGACAGTACACAGAAGGACGTGTAATGCTGTTGCGAGTCTTAAGGCCTCAAACCCAAGTTAAACAGCCAAAAAAGATAAGGAAAAAAGGAATTGCACTGTGCAGAGTGTAATTAAACATTTAGTGACATTTACTACAAGGGGATTCATGAAGAAATACAGCATAGTTTAACGAGTGACGATGTTACAAATAAGGTTGAATCCTTGGAGGTTGATATACATATACCTGGTAGGATATTAACAAGAAATAAACGAAAAGAAGGTTACAAACAATAGATAAATATTGTAATTTATGATTTTGTGAATCTGAAATATAAGATACCAATCATATGACAAATCTTCTTGCTTATTAGATGTTTGTATTATCAGACCTACAGTTTCTAGGTATCTAATCAGTAAACTTATTTTTATTGTAAGAAACTTAAAACTATTGGTTTTTAGGTTGACAATACTAATTAATGCTAGGCACAGATCACGATTAATTCAGTTTGAATCTAGCAGAATAAATGAAGTAATACAGAAGTCATACACAATATTGATTATTGTTTACGGAGAATATTCTTCATTACAATTGTTTTAAGACTTCATACAACCAATAAACTGTGATTCCCGATCATTATAATATTTTATATTATCAATAATATTTTCAAGTCAGTGGTGGCCTAGTGGTTAAAAGGCTCGCCTCTCGTGCATGAGGGTGCGGGTTCGATCCTGGCAAGTACCAATGTGATCTTTCCTAGTCATATGTACTTTCTAAGAGTATTTAGACATCCCTGATTAATGCATTCCCAAAGAGGGTTGATGTCAGGCAGGCGGCCGGCCTTAAAAGCAATTAGCCAAAACTATTCACAACATGTAAGGCAAACCCTGGCTAAAGCTGGGATATTGCCAGGTAGAAGAAGAAGAAGAATACAGACATGTATACAGGGTTACAGGTTAAGTCGACCGAAATCCTTAAAGAGAGGATAGATTCCATCATTCCTAACCGATTTGACTATGGAACCCCATATGGCTCTGCGTCAAGACGACGAACAGACCTAGGTAGACCACGAATTCATGACCTAGGTGGTCTACCTAGATCTGTTCGTCGTCTTGAAACAAAGCCAGTCTCTCTAATTCGCCGATAAATTCCGTAAAAAAAACTAATATCCGGTATACGGCGGCCAGGATAACGTACTATGTATTCTTCACGGGCTCGTGAAGATACACAGTTGCAGTACCCATAACAAATCAGAATATCAGCATATTCTTCATTTGTAAAGGTCGTCATTTTCAACAGATCCAAATCAGAAGCACAAATCAAGGTCCAGTTAACAAGCACAGTCACAAATAGGAAGAAACAGTCCAGAAAACAAGGCAAATCTAGTAAAAAATCAAGAGCACTATGTATCGCATCTACCACGGACGAATCGCGTAAGCAGACTGAATAAGGAAATAAGGAATTACCAGAAAGCTGAAGAGCCGTAGATATTTTTTAGCATATCTTCAGTATTTGTCATAGACTTTTTTAAAATGTCTTACAAAAAAAAAAAAATTTTTTTAATTTATTTATTTTTTTAACAATTGACTGTTTACTACGACTCATTTGGTATAGTTACTGGCAGTTTGTAGCTTAAAATAATAAAGCAATTAATCTTCTACACAAAAATAGCAAAAATAATACAAAATAGGGACACAAAACAAAAATAGACGGCAATGGACAAAAAATCTGTAATTTTTGTAAAATAAATTTAAAGGCCAATAACTTGAGAGGGTTAAGTTTAGGATATAGAGTTCTATAGTCAAATCGATTAGGAATGACGGAATCTATCCTCTCTTAAAGAATTTCGGTCGACTTAACCTGTAAACCTGTATACATACATATAAGGAACATATATTACGTATAAGGAAGCGAGAAAGAAAACGTGCGCGCGCTCTGACCTCTCCCATGCCCCTACAGTAATATACGAACCTTTTCTCAGCCCTTTAATATGATCCAAGTATTGCATGGTAGTTTTCATAGTATCTACATTTACTAATATCTTATACACGTAAACATAACAGGTTAAATAAATTTATAAGTGTTAATTTTATATAGTTCCTCCATTCTTTCTTACTGAAACAAAATAACCACCCATCCATGCATGCATCCATCGATTCATCCATCCATCCATCTATAATTATTGTAATGATGATCCATGAACCATAACACTTTCTCTATCTATTTTCACGAACTTATATCTCCCTCTCACTTTCATTCGCCTCTACCGATCACAATTTTCGAAACGCTTTCTCCAACTAACCCCCAAGTCGACAGTGCGTAAAGAAATTTTACTTCAAAAACGATTTATTTCAAGTGAAAATCAAGAATTACCTTATTGAAAATACTGCCTATCGCTTGCCACTACTTTTTCCCATTTTTCAGGTAACTGTCGAATAATCATTGAATTGATTCAATTTTGGCAATCCTCATAAGATGCTAATTTTGTTCCCTGATAAATCACGAGCCAGCGATCAAAACAGGTTCTAATCCTAAGGAGCAATATCCGGAGAATACGCCGGGTGGATTAAAACCTCTCATTTCAATGTTTTCACGTATGCTTGTTTTCATCTGTTTCGCCACGTGAAGTCGAGCATTGTCATACACTAAAATAACTTTACCGTGCCTTTTGCTCCATTCCGATCGCTTTTCCTTCAATGCATGACTCAAACTCAACAATTGTAACCGCTAGTTATTCCCAGTGATGGTTTCATTAGGTTTTAACAATTCATAATAAACACACCTCGTTGATCCCACCAAATATAAAAGAGGAGCTTAGATCCATGAATATTGCTTTTGTCACTGATGGTGATGGTTGTCCGGGCTTAACCCATTATCTTTTGCGTTTTTGTAATATATCGATTTTCCATCGCCAGCAACAATACGATGTTTAAAACTTTTTCTTTTGTACCGTGAAAGCAGTAGTTCACAGCTCATAAAACGTCTTTCAATGTCTCTTGGTTTTAATTCATATGGCACACAATTTCCTTCCTTTTGGATCATTTCCAAAGCTTTAAGGCATTTTCCTATCGTGCATGAATCAACTTCCAAAGATATAGACAAGTCTTGAAGTGTTCGACATGAACTTTCTTCGAGTAAATCCTCCAATTTTTTATCTTCAAATTTTTTCTGATGACCAGGTCGTACCATTTCGTCTAAATTAAAATCACCACTCTTAAAACTAAAGCATGTTCAACGTAAACTTCTAATAAAATCCGATAACTTTCTGCAGCACTTTCGTTGTATTAAAAATATTTAAACAATTAAAATAAGATGCGTCGTGCAAACAGTACCTAATAGCAACTTCAATAATCAATTTGTTTCTGAAGGTAAACGCAGAACACTGTTATAACCACGCCATCTCTCATCAAACGATACAATTTAATTCCAACACCTTAATAAAAAAATACCAAACCACGGTTTAGTAAAGAATCTTATTGAATACAACTGCATGAATTCCACAGGTTAAGTTGATTTAATGGACATCCAGTCTGAACCAGATAAAGAACTTTTTTTCTTCTTCTTCTACCTGGCAATTTCCCAGCTTTAGCCAGGGTCTGCCTTACATGTAGTGAATAGTTTTGGCTAATTGTTTTTACGACCGGTCGCCTGCCTGACATCAACCCTCTTTGGGAATCAGATAAAGATTATTTTATTATTAATAATTAAGATTAATTCACTAAATTTACTATTCTAAGATCAATCACAACGAAGACTGCTGAAGATGTAGCAATCAACTTCTCGATATATTTTGGCCGGTATCAATATCCTGCGCCAAAATGTCCAGTTCAAAATGATAGCTGATATGCATCATGGCTTTTCTTCATTGCCACAACGCGTTGAGATCGTATAGCACGTAAGCCACGACATGAATTTCACTATTTGGTCTTTCTGATTGCCACAACGCGTTGTGCGCGTTTTCATTAGAGCCGTAACACGAATTTCGCGATGTGTATGTTTCGTATATAACCTCTGATTGATGCGTTTGTTTCATGAAGAGCGTGTTGATTTTCAATCTATTTTCCAAAACACTTCAATACGAAAATAACTGAGAAAAAATTCGTTCAACTTGAATACGTATTGACAAATTTTTAGTTACTTCCCAAATAATAAATTGCTTTTAACTAATTATTATCTAACAAATGTAAAAAGTATGAAGAATGACAAGTACGTATGTATAGAATGGTGTTAATTTTATTGAAAATTTAATAGAGAAAATTATATTAAATTTGTTCTAAGATAGTTGAAATAAGACAAAAAAACAAGTAATAAAAATTTGTTTCACAATTGGTTTTGCGGTATTATAAAAAAAATAATGTTAAATGAAACTCTATGATATCTTTTAAATGAAACTAATGTTTTTCGGATTATACTACGCGACTTTATTTTTGTTTAAAACTATATAATCCTGACGTTTCGGCTACTTTTCAGCAACTATAACCACGGGCAGACGAGATGTGAATGTCTGTCAGTTGGTCTTGTTATTTTATCACCTACCGCCATCGATTTCTTAACTTTCTGGCGTACCGCTCTGGATGCCGGCAGAATGCGCTCGCGGTGCCCCGAGGTCCTGCGGTGTGGTCACGGACATGGGATTTTATACTTTTAAGCAGGGGATCCCAGGTGTTTGATAGGTTCCAGCCATCTTCTCTATTGAAATTGGAATGTTTTTTAATTTCAATAGCCTCGCTGATTAACCTCGGTATATACCTGTCTTCACGAGCGAGGATATGTGGTTTGTCAAACCGAATGTAGTGACTTGGTTTGTCTAATGTATGTTCACCCACAGCTGACTTCGACGAGCGCCTATTTTTGATGTCGGTATTATGTAGTTTTAAACAAAAATAAAGTCGCGTAGTATAATCCGAAAAACATTAGTTTCATTTAAATGAATAAAACTCGCGAAAATCTCAGATCTCTCTATGATATCTGTTATAGAATGATATTTGTTATTATACTACTGGGCATGTATGTATGTAAGTACGACAGTAGCAGGGAAAGTAACGAGAAGTTACGAGTAAATGAGATATCGTTGATCATGTCAATTGATCTGCTATGATTAATGTACAGGAAGATGATTCTGGCCTGAGGCTTGGTGTGTGATAATATAGGTTAAACATGGGGTCACCATATCATATAAATAAAAAAAAATAAAAAAAAATTAACCGCATTTTTTAACCGCATCTTGAATACTGGTACTATGCCACATCAGTGGCGTTACAGCTACATTGCCCCTATTTACAAAGGCAGGGGCAGTGTTCAAGATTGTGGTAGTTATAGAGGAGTTAAGATCTTGAGTCACACCATGAAGCTCTTTGAGAGCATGATCGACCTCAGGCTCCGCCGAGAGTGTAGTGTCTCAGAATTTCAATATGGATTTCAGCCAGGATTGGGCACCATGGAAGTCATTTTTGCCATCAGAACTCTGCTGGAGGCATACAGGGCAAAAAAGAAAAGGTCTGCATGTCACATTCCTAGATCTGCAGAAGGCCTTTGACTATGTGCCTTGTCAATATATCAGGTGGGCATTGCGACTGGTGCAATCTGGGCAACGACGGAGAACGACGTTTATACGCAGGCGTCTTTCTTCGGCCGCTAATATCCGCAGGGGGGGGAGGGCTTTGATTTCCTGGTGGGGTCTTGGCTCTGGGCTGGGGGTTCAGCCCTCTGAAGGTGGGTAGGACGAGGCTCGGCGGTGTACACAGCCTTACCGAGTCTGGCCCTAACGCTGACGGGTGGCCTTCGGCCACTAGTGACGTATCCGGCGTCGGGATGTGCGTCGGGATGTGACGACCCCATCGCCCTACGGTGTATTTCGGTGCAGTCAGTCAACGGGGGGGGGGGCCTTGACCTCCTTGTGAAGTCTTGCCCCTGAGCTGGGGGCCCAGCTCATGGAGGTGGGTAGGACGCGGCTCGGGGGCGTACACCACCGTTGCCGAGTCTGGCCCTACAAGTTGGCGGGTAGCCTTCGGCAACTAGCGCCGTATCCAGCGTCGGGACGT
>JAAAKD020000001.1:2520722-2532605 GCA_010014825.2 Danaus melanippus
ATTTAAAGCAACAATCTTTAACATTTTTACTCTAATAACTAATATAAATCGGTTGAATATATTTCAGTCTGTCCATCAATGAATTGCGCATCCAAGGTGTTGTCTACGTTGATGTCAATATCATCGGTCAACTCTACATACGCAGTATTTCATTAGACTCGAGCCTTAAAGGCATTGAGGTATGAGCTAATTTATTATTATTTTTTTATAGACCTTCAGTTCAGATAGATGACAAGACACTATCTACTAGATAACGCAAAAAATTTATAACTGTATAAAACAATATAACTCTCGTGTTTTCTGCAAAAATATGTTATGTAACACTGTTTGCATTTACTTTCAGGCCGACTTAAAAGCTATGGCTCAAGGAGTTGACCGTACTGAATACGTGAACAATCTCTTCAATGTGAGAATCCCTGCCTTCCTCCAGAACAACAAGGCAAGTAACTTACAAAATATAAGTTGGTTAAAAGACAAGCAGAATTTATTTAATTATTGATATATTTTATAGAATGACATCGACAGGATTCTTGGAGGTCTTGTTAAAACCATTCTCGAGTACTTCTGGAGCAATTAAAAAATTGACAAAGTTTCGGAGACAACAACTTATTTTTGTATAAATTATTTTCGCTGTTGAAGATTTAGTCCGCTATCTTTATTGACAAAGATTAAAATGTTTTGCCCCTACTTATTTTTATTTTGTTTCTGAACTCATTTCCAATATCATTTTTTCAATTTTCTTACTATAAATATAAGAATAAAGTAGAAATGATAAAATTATTTTAATTAAACAATGATTATGAAAATGAATGAGATTAAATATAAACAAAATTTAATTCACTCTTTTTCTTTTAGATTGATTACAAGTACAGATGTCTTATTTTTAATAATATGCAGTAATTTTACAATTTATGCACAATCCTTACATTTACAAAGCTATTATTTAGTACAAACACTTTTAGAAATATATATAAATATTTTTTTCTTGCAAATACATTTTCTTCAGAATCAATAAATATGATCAGTGGTTTTGTTATAAATATTTATGTCAAACTCCTACCTGCCCAGCAGAAAATTATAGGAAAGAGTCAATTAAGTAATATTTTGAACTCACATACTAAAACTGCTATATTATAGTTAATTTGGTGCGTGAATATAGTCTACTATATGTATGTATATGATGATAAGAGAATAATATGAGAGAAAAGTTTACCGTGATAAGGAAAATTGTTTTCTCATCAGCTCTACTTCTTTGAATGTAATGCCCTTCAGAATCTATAGATCTTCACTTAAATACAGGCGAATGTTATGGACTTTTACAACAAGAGTAAAAGAACAAAGGGGCAAACGAGCAGACGGCCTATCCGATGGTAAGAATCTACCGTCGTTCATGGATATCTGCAACATAAGGTGTCTGCGGATGCACTACTGGTCTTAAACGTTCGAACTTGACTCCTTTGGTTAAATTTCTTTGAAATCAACAAACTGCTTATTTTAAATTAAGGTCTTATAATAGTGTCCCTACTAACATTATAAATGCGAAAATAGCCTGTCTGTCTTTGTGTTACGTATTCATGCCTAAGCCGCTAAACCGATTTAGATGAATTATGGTGGGGCTTTACAGACTTGATTGGTTCTAAGGCTAATAAAAAATACTAAATACATTAGCGTGTCGCATAATATTTTTAAAATGTTGGTAGAAGCTAGAAGCAGTGTATGCTTAAGTAATGTGTTTGTTAATGAAAACCTACATTTCGATTTTATGATTTTCATTGTTGAATATGCTGTTTCACATAAATTGGTACTATGCATCATGGAACCCATTTTTAGACCAAAAATTATCAGTTTTGGGAAACGTTTAACAAGAAGTTGAAAATCTAAGACTTTCGCCGCTATTCTTAGAAATAAAACTAATATTTTTTCGGTTTTTCTAAGCGTCTATTATTATTTTTAACAATATACTCCCACTGTTTCATTTTTTGTGCAGCAACCGAGTTCACGAGCAGATTTTTAATAACAAGTTTATCAAGGAAAGCTAAAGAATTCTTTGCCTTTAATTCTATAGTGAACTGAATCTTGCTATGGATAAAATTAAGGTGGATCAGAAAAACAGATATTTTATTTTTATTTAGTATTGTGAAGCTGTCATCTACATACCGCTTTTATATAAGAGATTTTATTGAAGTAGAGAAAAAGACTCACACCTTGAAGTCCTTTATGAATATATCAGCAACAACGGGAGAAACCGGTGAACCAATTGTAACTCTATCTACTTGTACGTAGAATTCATCCTTCCACAGAAGGTAGCCAGATGTTAGGCAATGCTTTAGTAGCTTTGATATTCTATAGTCATATTGTTGTCCTTTGACTTACAACTTACAATCTCGATGCTATCAAAAACAGATAGAAAATGAATAATGACTGTAAATACATCGAAACTGACCATACTGTCATTGTTTATCAATTTTTGATGTTGTATATTATTAACAAACTGGTAGGAATCTTTAACATTTAATTTTGTGTGGCCCCGAAGTTGTGATAATATTTTTTAAATAAATTTGGCCAGTTCATGAGATGGTGAATATTGTTTATGGATTTTAGATAACCCAAATAATTTTGGTGGTTTTGCACACATTATAGTTTTGCAGCTTAAGATATTCAATTTCAGATTCTTATAGAAGGAGTCTCATTGCAGATGGTAGAGTTCTAATTGATAATTAATATTCACACTTTCAACTGCGATTTTTATGGGATGAGTGGAGTATTCTCAATTATATTAAAATATGGGAATCGTTGTTCAAATTTCACAATTATTTCGTCCATGTAAATCAGTTGGTTAGAAAATTACAAAAATATGATTGCAAAAATTCCATTTCTAAGTATTGTTCTTTTGAATCTTGGAAGAAGAAAAATAATTTTGTTTTTGAGAGGTTTTAAACACATTCAGTTTGCTTCTAAATCCATTCATATGGCCGTGCATTTTGGCTATATTAAGTTGTTTACCTTATAACGTTAAATTCAGCTCATTCAAGTTTTATCATAGCTTTTAACCGATCAATTACAATAAAAAACATTTACTAAATCCTCCGTACTCCATAACAGTCTCGTAAACTGCTTCAAAAATATCACTGCCCTGTTCCACAGAATGGCTCGAAATCCAACATTATCTCCGTAATTGTAAAATCTTTTAAAATGCAATAGGATACAAGCCCGAAACATTTCAATTTCGTCGTAACCATCCAATAGTGATTAAAAAGTTGTTTCCAGAAAAAAAAAATTTCCAATCAAGTTATTTAGGATAACAAAAGAATTAAATAATATTATTGTCTTCATAAAACTGTTAGATTAGGTTTTAAAGGAAAAAAATATTTGACGCTCCGTAACTATTCTAGTCTCGGTTTTGACAGCTCTGAATTATGATTTAGGGCTAGATGGAACCCTGGACAAAGACATGGGTTACTTTTATACCGATCCTGAATCCCGATCACAAAACAACACGAATCATGAGGTGCAGCTTTAATTCAGTGGCCGCAGTCGCAGAGAATAAATCTGATGTTCACGCGGATTGAATCGCAAGTAAAAGCTAGTTTTACTACATAATTATTCCATTATTAAAATAATCTACTATGTTCACACATTATAATATTATATAATTGTGAAATATAGTATAAAAGACAAAATAATGACACTATATTGTTTTATTGCATAATTTTTATGAAAATCTGTGGAAACTGCAAATAGGCATCAAACTATATTTTTGTTTATAATAATATTAATTCCAATTACATGTCTGTCGACGTAATAAAAACTACATTTTTCTTAAGTAAATATATTTATTCTATAATTTCCGTGACACAGAAAGAAAAAACTACTTCTTAAGAGCTCCAAATTCTGTTAAGAATGAAGCTGACAACCTCTTCAAGAACCCTGTTGATATCCCGCTGTAGAACAAAAAAAGAAATAAACTGTTTGTCTGAATAATTAGGGAATATAAAAGAAAAGAATGTACTCATTCGTTTATGAAACAATTACCTCGTTGTCCTTCAAGAATTCAGGAATTCTCTTGTTAAGGAAATTGTTGACGACATCAGAGCGGTCGTTTCCTTGCATCTCCAAAAACAAGTCGGACTGAAAATTGGACAGAACAGACACAATAATTAATAAAATAATATTCTTAAAAACTTGATGTGACTTTCATGTATTATTGGAAAGATTATATTATAGTTGCTCTACCTCAATTCCGCCAAGGCTGAAGTTAATTGAAATACTGCGTAGAGAAATTCCTTCGAGACCAGCATTGACGTGCACCTCAGCTGAAAGACGAACTGACCTGATGTAGAGGCTGAAAATGCAAATTACATTAAAAAAACGACTAAAAAGTAGTTATGAACTAATATAAATGAATATTTTACAGTAAACTTTTAGAAAATGCCTATATCATACTAACCTGCCCTTGAAAATACCTAGAAATTCTCTTTCGAAGAAGTCCACCTCCAGTGCAGAGTTTCCTAAAAATTTAATATTTTACATCATAAATATGATAATAATGAAGCTAACGTTTTTCGATTTTTTACGCGTCTTTTTACTATCTTAAACCACTTATTCCCGACGTTTCCGTTACTTGGCAGCAACCATGATCACCCGTCGGAAGAATGTAGTTTAAAACAATAAAAAGCGCATAGTAATTCCAAAAATATTAGCGTTATTTAAACGAATGCTCGCAAATGTCTTAGATATCCTTATTATAAGAATGGTATAAAATTTAACGGCAAATAGAAAATATTTCAGACTTAGAAAATTAATTTAATGGTGACAGTATCTTACTCAAAATAATGTCTTTAAACTTTAGTGTAATTAATATTGTTTGTGAAGTTTGTGAAGCAGATCAGTCAGTCTAAATATTTATTAATTTTCCATACCAACAAGAAGACTGATCTCTGGAAGAGAAACATCAAGGCGAAGTCTGCTGAAGATGAAGCTGTACTCTAGGTGATTGATGCGTATATCACTGAGTCCTTCAAACTTAAGGCCCTCGAGGATGGCGGCGATACTAATATCTCTAAAATTATATTAAAAATTATTCAATCCTCATCAAGCTTGAGGTTCCATTATTTTTAAAAATACTGAGCTGGTTTTGTATCGATAGGTAGTAAGTACATCTCTTACACTAATGGAACATCGATGTCAATACTTTTCTCTTCAACTTCAATAGGGTCGAGGCCAATTCGTTTTACTACATTGCTGATCTGTTCAATGACCCATCTGATTTGATCTTCAACGAAGTTTCTTTGGCCAAGTTTGTTGTAAGACTCTGTAAATTATAAATATTATAACAGTTAGAAACACATTTTCTTGTTCCAAAATTAATTAAAGTCCTCTGTCTATATCAAACAATGAATTATAATTTTACTACCTACCGTTGACATAAACATCACTCGACGAAGGCAAGGCGTTAGCGCCTGCGACGACGAGAAGGATAGCGAACACGGGGAATTTCATTTTCACTGAGGACTGTACATAAATATTAATTTAAAAAAAAAAACAAGTATCTTATTTTCATCTATATAAATATTTAAATGAAAATAAATACTGAATGATAAAAATAATGGTATATTACAATTTATTATATCAAGGATGTATGTAAATGTAATACAATTTACCTGTTAGTTTTGCCCAATTACTGTTTAATGCTTTTTTACCTGCAGTATTTATACTAAAAATTTATCATATCGAAAGAAACCAAAATATAATTTACGTCACAGAACTTTATTATCTCTAGACAGTATAAGCTGCAAACAGTTCGCGATATAATATATAAGATAAAATGCATTATTTTTTTGTTGATTGTATAATACAAGGATATTCTTTTAAATATTAAAGGAAGGAATTTTTTTTTTTAATTCTAAATATATACTTGTTAATATTGTATAAATCGTTTGATTTTTAAATGTAACATGTGGGTAGTTAAAAAAAAAGAGTAGGTATTTCGTTTTATGTAAACCATAACATTCATTAAATTAGTCGGTAATGCGTTCTGTTAAAAGACTTCATGTGAATTATTAATCAAAGTAAATACTTTTTTAGCTGCCATTTTATTCTCACATTTCTTAATTGCTTGACTCTTAACTTGTACTGAAAAAGCTCTTGATTCTTATATTGTAAAAGCTAGAAACCTAATGGAATTTTAAAGCATACTGGATCCCCGTATTAACATAATCTGGCTCATGATAACATAATAAAAGGGGCAATACCTTTTTATAGCTATACTTATACATAATTTGATATAAAATTAATACCTCCGCAGATTATTATCATCATAATGTTAAAGTAATTAGAGCAATGGTTATCAGTATTATGGTTACAATAATTACAGTTGAAATAATTAAATCAATGAATGCAATATATGTCCCATAGAATGTAAGTTATTTCTCAAAATACAAGTTAACGCAAAAATAAAAATATGTATATTTTTGATATTCTTCCATTTTATCATTTATTCAACTATTCTTGTATTTAATACCATCATTAAGAGACGGAGGGAATCAGAATCTGATATTATTTGCAATACTAAAAGGTATTAATGCTAAATTATAAGTAACCAAAATCTCCATTACTTCAAATTGGATGTTAACATACTAGTATTTATAGTATTATGTATTTCTTATGAACTATATATCATTATTCGTTATCACTTTGTAATTATCAATTATATATTTATTACATCTATAATATCGTAAGGCATCATATCTACAAACGTGTAAGTATTACCCACTATGGGGGGTCATAAAATCATATAAAGTGTTATTGTGTAATATTTATATAATAATTATATAATTTATATCTATAACTACTAGCGTCTTGTTTTTCAGTCATTCTGCATGTTGTACACTAGAATTTATTGTATAGTTCGCATAAGTTAATAGAAAAATTAAAGAGCAAATATTATATGAAGCTTATTATTCTTAAAACCAGTCTTCGATAGTAATATTTAGGACCTGATAAAAATATTTAAATCTAAAGGATGAAACGCCTTGATAAAATTTTCAAATGTTTTTTATATTATTTTCTTAATGTTTTTTATATTATTTTCTTAATCTTTTTTAAATTTGTATTAAGACATGCGTCTTATACTTTATGTTTTTGGAGATCTCTTACTACAAATTGTTTGTTGTATTAACTTAAATATCTGTATATAATAGACAATTCATTTCAAGTTACTGAGTCACCAATATATTTAAATCAATATATATATTTTTTAAGCCTATGAGTGCCCACTGCTGAGCACAGGCCTCTTCTCATATGGAGAAGGTTTGAGCAGTAATCACCACGCTTGCTCAAGACGGGTTGGTGATTTCAAACTTATAATTGGGAAATTATAAGTCCAGGTTTCCTCACGATGTTTTCCTTCACCGTATGTCAGTGGTGTCTGAATACTCTTAGAAAGTACATATGACGCGGAAAAATCACATTGGTACTTTCTGGGATTCGAACCCGCGCCTTCATGCATGAGAGGCGGGCCTTTAACCGCTAGGCCACCACTGACAATATAATAAGTTACATTAAAAATTTCACCTACAAAACCTTTGTTCACCTTAAATATTTTTTTATTTTCTTAACAGTCTCAAATACTGTAATATTTATAGAAAAAAGACATATGTGTATTTCTCAAGAATGATATGATAGCATCTCTTTTGCAGTTAATTGTTTTCTTAACAGTTTTGTATAAAAAGATGTGTTGATAGATTTTTATTGTACATTTACTTCTTACTGTAGAGTGTCTTTCAGTATCTGTTGCTTCAACCTGTAGGGTAAGATCTCTCTATTTTATTCTGTCAATTAAGTTTGTAAGTCTCTGAATCTTTGTTATTTTCTTTCTCGTAGGCCTAACCATCACTTCTGATGTTTTCTAATAACGAAATTTGTTTGGAATAACATGTTTATTCTAGTCTTAGTTTGTTTAAAATACACCCAAAATTTCAAGTTTCATGTTAAACTAGGAAATATAACTGACCTACCCTCTATTTGTACTGAAACATTTATCTTTTAAAAAAAGAAAAAACATGTTCTGAACCTCAAAAGTTTCATAATTTTAAAAGACCTTGTATTTCGAATTAGTTTTATAAAGCTTATAGAATTAAGTAGGTCATTTTAAAGATCGAACTTTTTATTGAAATAAAAAGGGGAAACTACATACCTGGTACTAAAAATAGCATAAAATTATAAAGATTATATAAAGATGTAATTTAAAATTGTGTTATATTAAATTTCATAACATTACAGCAACTTTACAATTTTAATGTCATCGAGCACAAGTAACAATAACAAAATTAGTGAAATTCCAAGTCATATATAGAATAATATATTATAATCAAAACTAGTGACCCCATGCAAACTTTACAAGTTTTAAGTAACTACGATATTATTTCACAAAACTTTGATCTCACCTATGTATACAAGCGGTGGATCAAATGACAGAAACACTACCTCTATATCTTCTTTAGTAAGCCATAACTTAAATCAACTTCTAATGTTACAAGCTTAGGTGTTAGATTAACTGAAAAAATATATTTAAAATAATTATATTGTTTATTTCAAAAGATGATGTTTTTTTTCTAATTTTAAAAAGTTAATATTAATGTTTTATGAATATGTCCGACAATATTTAGAGGTAATCTTTTAATTTTTACCTAATATAGAGAGCGGAAATTAATAAAAATGATTGTAAGAACTGTGTTAAAAAGGCTACCAAATGAACGAATAAATTTTTGACCGAATAATATGAAAGAGTGAAGTCGAGAAAGTTTAATATAAAATAATATATATTTTTCATCAAAGTAAAGCAAAAATATTTTAAAATGAATACTTCAGATATTTTTAGATGAAAAGTGCTCAAGAGATTAGGAGTGTTGAATTAGCATAGCGATGTGCAAAATTATTAAAAATTGTTAAATAACACTATCAACGGATTTCTGCTTGTGGTGTAGTTGATATTTACTTTATAAATTTAAGATATTTTAGCAATATTAATTTATTAAACCATATCAACTATTCGTCTTAATGAAATTCACATATGCAGAAATTTTAAGTTCAAAACAAAAGTCGGAATGTAATATTTTTTGGTCATGATACCTAGTAGTAAATACATCCCATTCTCCAAGTGGTGAAAGTAGACATTTTGATAGAAAAATAAAGGGAGAAATATTTATTCAAATAACCATCGGTATTTGCTACAAAGAAAATACGATAGTGTGAATATTTGGAAATTGTAGTCACTAAAATTAATCTTAAAAAATACATTAATCGGTAAAAAATTAAACTTTAGTTTTGCATTGTATGTTTTCCAAAAATATACAGAGAGATTAAAATAACTGTTTAAAATAAAGGAGTTAACAAGAGAATAAAGCGTTGTTGTATTGAAAAACAAACAGTCTAGTGTGTATCGTCGAGCTATAACTAACCGTCTTTAACAGCTCCACTTGAAAAAATAGTATTTAATAGTTAATACTTGTTTCTTTGAGTTATAAAGTAGATCAAAATTTGTGTAAAGACCCATTAATTAATGTAAAATAGTGGTTTACAAGTAATTATAGTGTTTGATATTATAAAAACAAAAAAAACATATTTAAAGTTAAACAATTAACGGACTTATCATCATTTCATCGCGTCTTCGCAAGAAACGCGTAAGCGACGCTGTCTGCACGGCGCTTACGACCTTCTGGCCGCGACATATCAACTGCACCAGCGCATCGGTAATATAAGAACATTCATATTATTATCCGATTTGTGTTCGGTGAACGTACGAATGCCGTGAAGATATTGTAACGAAAAATAGAAACTATTGTTGTTGATTGAATTGAATAATCAATAAAATAATTAGCACAATTTATTGCAAGTATACATTTATTGTTGTTGGCAGTTTTCTCAAGAAGTTAATAGCATTATGCCACCTAAACTAAAACCGTGCGCTAATTGCTCAAAAAGATTAACAAACAAAGACTATCTAAACTGTTTCTTATGTAAAGATGCGTACGATATTGACTGTGCCAATATATCACATCAACGTTTTATTTCTATGGAGAAGGATGCAAAGGACAAATGGAAATGCTTTAAGTATAAAAATAAAGAAAAAAAAGGCACTCCAGTCTGTGTAAAAACTATTGGAACTACCGATAACGACAACAATATTTCTTCTCACGGCGAAGATGACTCTGCCCTAAATGAATCTCCAAATTCAAACATACTAAAACCCACACTACTTTCAAGCATACGATCTGAAATTCAGGCATCTATTGATAAATCTCTTAAAATGACCTTACAATCCACGATAATGATAGAATTTGCATATTTAAAAAGTGAATTAGCAATTTTAAGTGATCTTAAAAATTGCTTAGAATTTTTAATCCCAGAGTGCGATCGCTTAAAATCAGACCTCGTAGCTTCAGAAAATAAGATTAAAAATCTTACTAAGGAGAATATTACTCTTAATAGTAAAGAGAGCGATCTCTCTAACAGACTCAACTTGATTGAACAACACTCGCGTGAAGCTAATATTGAGATTAATGGCTTACCAGACAACAAATCCGAGAATTTAAACTCTATTATCGAACAGTTATGCTCTGTTGTCTCAGTGCCCTTACAAGGTTCCGATATTTTATCCTGTACTCGAGTACGAAAATTAGATGGCTCTAGTCCTAAACCCCGAGCCGTTATTGTTAAGCTACCGACCACTAAACATAGGGACGTCATATTAGCTGCCCTAACAAAGTTTAATAAAAAAAATCAAACAGATAAGCTTAACACTAATCACCTGGGTTACGGTACTAACAAATCACCAGTATATGTCTCCGAACATTTATCACCACATTATAAAGCTCTTCACGCACGTACTAGAAAAATTGCACGGGATAAGGAATATCGATACACTTGGATTCGTAACGGTCGCATTTATGTACGCAAAAATGACCAATCCCCTGCCAAACAAATTAAATGTTTCGAATCTCTTGATCACTTGTAAACTATAAAACCGCTGCTAAGTGCCCGTATCCATATCTCTTCAAAATTCAGGATCTATTACCAAAACTTTAGAGTACTTAAAACTAAAACAAAAGAAATAAGACTATCTTCAACGACTTCATGTTATGATATTATTATTGGAACAGAGACTTGGTTGGATGACAGTGTTCACGATAAAGAACTATGTAACAACAAATACAATGTTTACCGTAGAGATCGTTCATCTACTTCATCTTCTGGAAAAACTGGAGGAGGCGTTTTATTCGCTGTCTCTAAAAATATTTGTTCTAAACGTGTTGAACACTTTGAAAATTCTATGGAAGATTTGTGGGTATCAGTGAAAAGTGACGGTCAAGAATCGAAAGAAATTTTATTTTGTGTGCTTTATCTTCCTCCTCCAGCGACAAGTGCTTCATTGGACCTGATGTTAGAGAATATTAGTCATGTTATGCAATCTCACGCCGGTGATATTATAATTCTAGGGGATTTCAACCTAGGGTTCATAGACTGGAAACGAGATACCTCTGGTATTCTCGCACTGACACCAGGTAATTATAATTGTAATCTTGGGCGTAATTTCGTAGATTTTATGTCTTTCAATAGCCTCTCACAATTTAATTACGTAAAAAATCACAATAACAGAATCCTAGACTTAGTTTTAAGTACCTGTGAGGATGTTTCCATAGAAGAAAGTATTAAACCTTTTAGTAAAATTGATTTACATCATCCTGCTTTAGATATCGATTTAAAATTAAATAAGCGTTTACTAACTATTAGAAAACAATTTGCGTCTTACAACTTTTGGAAAGCTGACTGCACTTTAGTTAATGCTAAGTTATGTCAAATTGATTGGGAATTGGAGCTATCTCC
>JAAAKD020000001.1:2542044-2555236 GCA_010014825.2 Danaus melanippus
TAGGACAAGACTTTATGTTGAATGATCATTAAATATATTGTTTATTAAGATTTGTGATTATGACTGTACCTTAGTACATATTATGATATTTGATATTACATTTCAGCACTGCATTATTATACCTTTGCTTATATATTTGTTTTATTTTCAATTTTATTTTACTTTTTCATATTGTATTTTGATAAAAAAAAATGTTAATGTATTAGTATGTTCGTAGGTGCGTTACAAATGAAACAACAGACCTTCTCGTTAGCCGGTTTATTGCTTACTGGTTAGTTATGAAATGCACGCCGCTTGGCTCGCATTATGCGTAGGTATACATATATATCATGTATCCAACATTTTTTTTTGTTTGGTAGGGCATGTAGTGTAGTATATAAGCATATGACACATACTATTGAGGAGCAGTAATAAATGTATCTTCAAACCTAAAACATCTACTTTATTTGCCTAGTCCCGTCCTTACAAAGGTCATCAGCGAACATGAAAGGTTATTTTGGCAATTGCTCCTTGTAAAATTTATTATTCAAAAATAACATTATATTACAACATTGCGCCAAAAAATATTAAATGTTGGCTTCTGTTTAAAGAGAATAGTGGAATGTATTTTTTGTGGAGAAATAAGAATTTAAATTTAATGATCAACAAAAAAAGTCAAAAATAACAATGTAAGGATTTAGCAGTTACGAGTTTTCCTCATTAATTTTACAATAAAAATATTTTTTCAAGTCCTTTTTACAAAAAACAATTTTGCATACTTCATTTAAATATGATTTAATATGATTTCCAAACTAACTGTAGCAAAGAAAAGAACTTATTATTATGAAAGTAAAACAAAGGTATATCATACGTATTTGTTTTTACGTGTACTTCATAATATTTTTTTGGATTTGATATTATTTACTCTTACTTACTACTTTTTTTGGCAAGATATTCGTCTGTGTTGTCTTCAGTGTAAATGATTACAGCTTGAATTCTGTTTTTAAACTCACGTCGTGTTTACAACGAAAACAGTGTTAATGGATCTTGAGCAATTTTCTAACTATTAAAATCAAGTTGTTGAAGTATTTAGAGTCGGAGAACAAAATTATACAGCAGTTAATATACAATCTCAAAGTGATTTCAATTATATATGTAATTGATACGGTAGGGAAAGTCTCGAATGACAAAATTGAAAATTGCTTTTTAGACAACCATTTTTCTGAAAATAAAACACCTCAACAATTACTTGAAAATGTTTATAAAGAACCTAGTTACAACACAAATTTCAAGTCCATGCATTATCTTTCGTAACACTATAAGTGAGTGAGAGTAGCGCTATTCTTTTCGACGCCACCTTAAGAGCAAGCCCGTTAGGATCCAGTGAAATATTTAGTTCACCAATACTGCACCATCGAAAAAAAAGGCTCAGCATGTGAAAAAATTAATAACAAGAAACAGTATTACTACCAAATCTAATTGACTAGATGAAAAAAATGTGCCTATTAATTTGGGTAAAGCTCATAACATCTTTATCTAGCAAACAAGAAATGGGAAAACAAATAAAAGATCATATACATATATTACTTATTTAAATGTTTGAAAATATTTGATATTTCGTCTCAGCATAATATGTTTAAAACTTTTAAAAACCTTGATGACCACTTACAGCAGTGGTCGTTTATTGCATCACATGTAAAAGAAATTAAAAAAAAACAATGAACACAGGATTCCAAGAGTTTAAATGTTTCCAAGTATTTTTTTGCCACTTTTATCTGATAATGGTAACAAAAAAAAGATTATGGTATGTAAATAGTTTTGTTTAAAAACATATTTTAAAAAATACAATCTGCCATCGACAGACATAATAAAATACTGAAATAAAATAAAGATGTGAATGTTAATCCCACTATTATTAATTCGTTAATGGTAGAAAGTGTAATTCGACATGTTAAAAGTTTGTTTGCGAACATAATGACCTATAGAAGGTCATTTGGTTGGCAAAGATTCAAACAAACAGTATTTAGACTTAGAAGTAACTTTAAAAAAATATACGGCTTACTTTATTTTGTAAAGAACTGATTATAATTGCAAAACTCCCTACTTCTAAAAGACAGTACAAAGATATTGTTAACACATAAAATATAGCTTTTCATTAAATCAAAAAAGATAAATTTCATTTGTGCCATGCAATGAAAAATAACAACTCGAAAACTTTTGAAGATAATGAGATCATACATTGATAACAAACAGCTTGCCAGGGCATTGAGGGATGTTGATAAAATTGAGCCTCAATCGAATCCTTCCCATATTTGAGCAGCGATGCATGACTTGCAAAATTTATAAAGCCTTCCTCATTTCGAGAGTAGTGTGCTTTATTATGTAAGAAAATTAAATATATAAGTACATAATTACATGATAACATGTTACATGTAAGATGAAACTGTTGCTAAGCGTAGCGAAATTAAGTGACTAGCTGTTTGTTTTCTATCATTGACAACAAAGTTAAAGCTAGAGTCAAAAGTTTTAGATTCTGATCAGATAACTGCTCTACTCAGGACCACAATCGCATCGTCTTTTATGTACTTGTCTGCAAGCGATAGATTTAAAGAAAATTTGTTCTATCGATTCTTAGAAAAAGGGCACACCCAAAATAAGGCGGATATGGTTCACGCATTTATTGAGAGAATAGCAAAAAGAAAACTAATTTACACGCCAGATGAATGATATAAGCTGGTTTTTCTGGGCTAATCAACAAAGTCCACCATACACAGTTTTAGATGTAGATTAAGACCTCTTATTTTGAATTTTAAGACTTGACTGACTATTACAAACTGGACAATAGATATAAATTTAGAGTAAAATTATTGGAATAAGATATTGCCTGAATCCAATGAATTTTTTCTGAAGTAAAAGTTACTTCTCTCAAAAGTAAAAGTGAAAGGAAATAATGCAGACTAAAAAAATTAAAGTACAACTTTTCGAAGAAAATTCTAGAAAATTTCAATGTAACAATAATTTGAATTGACTAGGACAAAGAAAAAGAAAGAACAAGAATTAATTCTGGGGAAGGTGTACAATAATACTATTAAGTAAAAATATTTTATTTATTTTTTATTTTTTTATTTATTTTATAAAGACTTTATTTGTCTGTGCGAAACGTTGATTATTCCGAATAAGCATCTTGGCTTTTAGAAAAATCTCAAGCTTCGTGTGTAAAAACAGACGAAGAAGATTGTTAAATGTATCTTAACTGTTTTAATACCTTTTGTTTTATTATTTTACTATTTTTTTTTATTTATTAGCAAAAATTTGAATCAGTATGAGTAAATATGTGATGATTGCTAATTTTTGCTTATTAGGTGGTAAATATGAGGCAATAAAGTAAAAAACGAGGTAGATAGGTAGTGAACGAAACTGAGTTACCTTTCTAATAAAACTGTGATGATTGTTAAATACTTGGTGCCGACTGCTTGCTAGTCAGTTCAAATTAAAATGGTTAGTTACTAACATAAGACAAAAGAGATTTTATATCTTTAGTTCCTACTTGAGTGAGGCAATATTTTCGACCTCTTTATTAGTTGCTAAGAAGCTATATTCTTTGTCAAAAAAAATAATGGTGAATTTATAAACCTTGTCTAATTAATAAAACATAATATACCGAATCGAATTGTTAAAAGATGTGACTTTGTTAACATTACATGATCAAAAGTTGTAATCCAAAAGACTAAAACCACGTATAAAATGATAATATGTCTTCATTGGAGTACTTTATATATCCATGGTTCAAAATTTTAAGATGATTAATGTAATATAATCCTACATTTTCATAAAACATTTTATTTAATTTCTATATCTAACACAGATTTATTGTTTTCTGTGTATAAGAGGGTATCATTGACATGCTTTTATTTTCAACTATCTCTTATAATCGATAAATATAATAAAAATAAATGAAACTAATATTAGTCACATATACTACGCGTACTATATATTTTTTAAAACTACGTACTCCAGAGGTTTCGGTTACTTTTCAGCAACCTGATCACGGGCAAACGAGATGTGAAAGTCGTCATCACGGTTGCTGAAAAGTAACCGAAATGTCAGGAGTATCTAGTTTTATATAAAAATAAATCTCGTATATATCCGAAAAATATGAGTTTCATTTAAATGAATACTCGCGAAATTCTTAGATCTCATTATGTGAACCAGTACGGACCGGAAACAGCAAACAAAATACGCTGGTTGGAGTACCTCAAGGCGAAGAAAGCTAAATTACTACCATCCTTGAATTTCCTCGAAAGATGCCGGGATCATGATATCATATCAACATATGTCAAAATATCACCTAAAAAACACATCAAACATAGAGGCAGGATACTCCATCAGGCAAGTAAACGGTTACTTTGTAGACATAATCAAAATAGTGTCTTCATCATCATCTTACTGTACATAATCAAAATATGTAGTGCCTAAACACATAATGGCCAATAATTATTGTTAATTACATCAATTGTTTTTTGATTCAACTCTAATCTTTATTGAATTATATTTTGATAACAGCTCTGCAACAAGAGATGTGTTGTATTATTATTAACAAAGATAAGGTTAATTCTAGTTATCACTGTTTATTCTGTACTATAATATATATATATATATTTATAAATACATGAAAGAGAACATTCTCCTGAAAGAGGTGGAAAGTGATAAATAATTTAAAATGTTGACCACGATCATAATGAATGGAACTGAAGATAGAAAGACTAATTCTTGATTTCAAGTTTTGCTGATAAGCGGTGTTTTTAACTTGACGTATTTTGCAGTCAAAGTCATAGCCCTGTAACGATAGTCTTTTATTAGCAATCTTGCACTGAATTGTCGATCCATTGTTTTTGTTACATTAAATATCACAAACGACCATAAAAAACAAGAAGGTGACAGATCCAGGTAGTATATACATATATATTTTTATATTTTCTTTCCTGAACTTATCGTTTTAATTTATTATCCATTCGTTACACAGGTTATTCTGTTTCGTTAACTAACTAATAAAATACTGAATAAAATCATTGATTTCCAATGAATACAACTTTTTAATTTTAACCCACGTTACTATGTACAAATTTCTTTAATGTTAGTTAACATTTTAAATTTAGGGTCATTTTATGTTAGACTACAACAAATGATAATAATTATTTTTCACTTATTTAAGAATATAAAATCCATTTCCTTGCCAATAACATATTTTTTTTATATTGTATTTTAGTCACACAACCAATATATATTATATAGCTATTTTATGTTTAATAGCTCTATTAATGTAGAAGAAAAAAGGATGAGAATATTTCTAACAAATTAATTTTTGACCTTGACCTGGATAACAAAATATTGATGACTTAGAATCCTCGATATTTTAAACAATGGTTAATACAGATAAAGGTAATACTTAAATGCGAAAAAAATAGCGACGAAACTTCTCGAGAGGAGATTTACCAATGCCTGGGACTTGCCACCCAGGTGTAAGTTTAGGGGGCCCTATGTGACGGGCGTTAAACGCTCACCTCCAACGTCCGAGCTCCTCTTTCTACCGAACCAAATTTTGAAACAAACCTACTAGGGCTGCCTTCGAAGTACGTTCTATGAATGAACTAAAATTAGTTCTGGACAGGTCCACGTCATTCAGATGGTTGTAGAGAGATTAGCTGTTATACCTCTTGTTCTCACTTCTACCGCTTACAAATTTACGACAAACCAATTCTCAGTAAGTTCGTTAATGAGCTCGCAATACTTGTGGACCTTGATGGTATTGTCTTTGGGGCTCTTGTTTTCCAAATGAATCATTAGTTCTATTAACCGAATCTGAAGCCGCTTTAGGGACAGAAGCAGTTTTAAGATTTATTGATTTTATAGCCTTAGTGATTTCGCAAAACCTAAATTGATCGCTCGAAAATATGTTAAAAATTAGCAAATTTGCTGTTCATTTTTTATATGTCTACATATAAGTATATAACAGTAAACTAGAATATCTTAAAGGTAAGTTTAAAAAATCGTTATGTAATAACTCTGGTAAATGATACAGAAAATAATTGTTTATTGGATAACGTACAAATTAAATGTATATGTTATCATTATGTAGATTTTGATAATGTATAGTATCTTTGTTCACATATCGATCATAATAATGATTTTTGTAAGTTGACATACGTAACATTGAGATTCAAGAAAATTTTTGGGTCAAGTTTGTTTTGATTTCGTGCGTATTTCTAATTCAACAGGATTTCTATTATTTTTTTTTAAATCGTAAATGTAATTAAAATTGTGCTTGTTAAAATCTGTCAATCTATGAATACTATAACTTTTATTACCAGCGTTTACATAAATTAATCGCCCTGGTCGTAGCACAGAATCCCTAGGACTTCATTGCTTCTTAAATAAATGTATTTTGATTAATTATAATTATTATAGATTAATTGTTAATTTGTAAAAAAATACTTTTTTCACTTACATTATATTAGCCCAAACCCTAAGTTCTGCAATGCCGATGTCAATTTTTCATCATCTATATTGTATTTCGTTTTATTCGACTATTAACTTAACTTTGCAATATAAATAAATTGAAAACTATAAAAAGATTTTTAGTTTAAAACATGTTTTAGTTTTAGGATAACATATTTTGGTTTTCTAAATGTTTACTTCGAATCAATAAGATCTTTAAAAAACAGTATTCGTTTAGCGTAGCAATAAATGGATATCTGCCTCTCCTTAAACTTATTTGCAAATTTGTTATAAAATGTAAACACCTAAGAATATCTCTCATCTAAAAATAGTGTTACGATATTTAGTATTTTAAACACAACCAAAAACATTATTTTTCTTATACTGTCTGAATCTTTAGATTTAATGTCCATGGAAAAGGATGGGATGGGTCAGCAACAGCGACTTCACAACAGCATTCAGGGGATAGAATAAACGCATTAGTAGCTAAGAGCGTGATCTTTGGAAAAATTCAATAAATATGCTAGTTTTACATGTGGTTATTGTAATTGTTTGTACTGCTGTTAAATATAAAGTTTACCTAAAAAATGTTGTTATAAACACGTCCCACTAGTCATATCAGTAGATAATATCATTATACTTCCTGTCAAATGATTTCCTGGCGCAAATAGCGATAAGAGTATATATTTTTATAGAGATAATCCTATGCATCACTAATTATTTTTCTAAGATATTGAAAAAATACACAATTGCTGTAGAATATCAGACTTTTTAATTGGTTAAAAACAAAGTGAAATTTTATTTTATTGTTTTGTTTACTATTTTTTAAAATAAATCATTAAAGTGAGAAGAATTTGGATTGTTATTTTTTGACTGAAATGAAAAACCCACAGTTCTTACATAAACGGCAATCAGATCCTTATTTTTTAATTATCAATTATTAGTGCTATTATACCTATAAACAAATAAAATCAAATTCAGAATTTATTAACATTCTTTAATTCATCTATCATACAAATATTGTATTGATGCGAAATAAAAAAAGAAAATCATTTATATACTGAAAAATATAATAAACAGTGAGGTTATAGATTGACTTTATTAACAAAAATTTGGTAATTTATAAATAATTATAAACTAAACTAATGCTTTTTCGCTGAAAGTAATGAAATAGATGTTTTGTAATTTTATTGCATTTTTAATTTTTTACGAATATGTATTTGAAATTAAATTAAAACAGACAAAAATACAATATACCTTTATATTTATAGATAATAATAGAAAAGGACTTGTATTGACATTGTGATTTTAAAAAAAAATTAAATCTCTCTCAGTTTATTGTAACTTTTAAAAGAAAAACAAAAGAATTGATTATTAATTCCGTTGCTGTCCGCCCGTGGCGCCACTGTTGAACGCGTTGTCAATGTCTTTTGTCTATATTTCATTACCTTGTACTTTTTAGTTTTGTGTTGTTTCTAATAAATAGTTTTTATTTAATACGTAATTTTACTACAGTAACAACTTAAATGATTGTGGCCCTTCATCCAGAATGGGCTGTATGTTTTAAATATATTTTATATCAATTTGGAAGGCAAATCAATAATCGCTTGCTCAAAGATAGTAACAACTCAAAGATATTCTTAAAACTAGATTTAGTTAAAATAATACGGGCAAAATTTTACTGATATTCAACTATGTAAACAACAGATTAATGAAAGCATAAGCCACTAAGCTCTGACAATAAAAACAAGTCTGTCTCAATTGCCAATGTCACAAAGTTATTTATGTTTCTCGAATACATCCTTCAATAATTGTCAATTGCCTTAGTATATCTGACTGTATTGAATAAAATAAATATAATTATAATTGTTTTATATAATGATATTCAATATTTTTGAGAGTTTTTTATTACTGTGCGAATATGAGAGGGTAGGAGAGGGGAACCACATAGTATAAGGAGTTTACAAAGGTGATTAGGACTTTTTTTCGTTTGTAATGTGCGTTGATGTGATAGATTAATCGATCGTAGATTTGCGGAGTGTGTTTAAATCTTTTGGTTGTGTCATATTCAGATTTGATTTCACGATAAATTAAAATCAAGATGCTTGAAAGCTATTAATTAGAATTGTTTTTAAAAATTGTACCCAATATTATTTAAAAAAAAAATCAATTCTGGACTTGTTTGAACTACATACTCGGACGTCTCTGTTTCTCTTGCAACAACCGTAATCGCGGGCAGACGAGATGAAAGACAAGACTGACAAGATCAACTTGTTGACAGACAGACAAACAGTGTCGTATACTTATCTAACATATATCTTAACAGTTTAAAAAATATGCATTGTGATTAATGCTACACAGAATCACTCTCTAAGAGGAATTAAATCCCTATATGACGTCATATGAATTCGTCAAGGGTCCCTGAATCAAAGGTATTTGTAATTACAAATGATTTAATTATAATGTTATTGCCTCCTACTTGTTAAACCCGCTGTACCCAGTTTCCTTTTATCGTTACTAGTGTACTTAGAATCTTCTGTTAACTTTCAAAGATAATATCGTCTAGGAAAATAAATTTATTTTTAAGTAATAAAACGGACTCACGAAAAAATTTCAGATTCTTATATTGTATTTCAGAAATCTGTTTTATTTTACTTAAAAATATATGTAAGTAAAAAAAACAGATTTCTTAATATTTTAAGTAAAAAAAACAGAACAAAACATCCATGTCCGGTAAGTACCTGCGTCAGGCGGAAGGTGAGGACACGGAATCGCCTCTCCAGTGACTTCTCAAAGAGGGGTCTACCGCTGCAATAGTAGCAAGCCCGGCCTTCGGCTGAGACAACCGTTCTTTCCACTGAGCCATGAGATTACGCTGGAGCTCATCTCGCCACGCTCTGATCTGGAATGGCAGCAGAGTTTGGCCCTGGCGACAAGCTTCAGTGCTTTAACTGAAGACGTGCGCAAGCGCCTTCACCTTTAGATCCCATGGCGGTGATCCAACAAGGAGGTTTGCTGCCTCCCCGGAGATTGCGCGAATCAAATCTAGTCCTGGAATTTTTTTCGGTTCTAATGATCATAATAAAATTAATTCCGGACACTTAGACATTGTAACTATTTCTTCTGTCAAACCTCATACGCAAGTTAACAATTCCGAAATTTGTACAATATTGTGTTAATATGGTCAAATATAAATAAAGTTTAAACAAACTTTACAGTGTTACAAAACATTGGAACCGCTTACTGCCCTATATCAAGACTTTTTCCTGAGTTTTCTTTCATTAGTTTCCTAGTGAGTGATCGGAAGAATATAAATATGTAAGTTTAGACTTCTTATTAAACGAAGAACTAAGTCAAATTTCGTTCAATCTCCCATACAACAGACGAGAATAATTAAAACATCATACAAATAAAAATGAAACACAGTATTCCATTATAATTACTTGTATAATCCCTGTTGAATTTTATTTAAATTTTCTTTGTTTTTTTAATTCTCATCTCCATCTTACACAACAACTTTTTCCCGATTAATTGTAGTGAATTTGCATGCAGATCAATTGAACCCGAAATTTACCTTACGGTCAGTAAAATTCAGCAAAAACAAAAAGAAATTCCTTTTACACGTGCAAAAAAATAATTTAATTTGTTAATGTTTCCTGACATTTGAAATTCAAGCTTGAGTTTCAGTTAATACACGGGATGTGTCATAATTTGAATTCTTAAGTGTATGATCATTCACTGTTAACCCCATTTATGTATATTTAACATTGTTTTAATGTTCAATGTGTTAAACAATAACAAGTCAGTCCAACTCCTAAGTTAAGCTAACTCCTAAGTTAAGCCAACCGTCGGACGGTTGGCTTAAGTAAAATAAAAATAGTATTTGTTACAGAAACTGAACCCCTAAACCCAACAACACTACGTTTTGCTGACATCATGATGAAGAAATTTGCTTCTTTTGTATAATAAAAACTTAGTATTAAATACGTATTTAATGTAAGTAATATAATAAAAAATCGATCAATTTAGAATATTATAATATTTTTCAAACTTCTCATAATTTTATGTATAAATTATATTTCATTATTTGAATATCGGATCTACCCATAATAATTCACTATCCAATAAATTTTCATTGTAATTTATATCGATCTAATTATTCCGTTGGAATAAGAAGGCGTATAATTACTTAACAATATAAAAATACATATGCTTTGGCATATTAAGTAATAACATTTAACAATAGTACAATAAATGCCTAACAACAATTCCTAATTTGATATTAGATAGGTATTGTGTAGTTGATTCTTCTTAAAAACCAAATATTCCTGTGTAACTGGTTATTGGTGAAGAGAATCTCGACAGGAAGAATATATTATTATCAGTAAACGAACATTAATAACTGTTTTACAAGATTTTTGTATAAAAATAAATTAAAATAAAAATAGTGTTCGGTTATCTACATAAGGTGTGAAGTCGATTTTAGTGCAAATATTTTGAATTTATTATTAGGTAGGTTAGATTAGAAAATTGTATTTAAGGGTAAAATAAGTTTGGGTTTTTTAGTTTCTGTCCTTGTATCTTATTTTTGAACCCGTTTTTTTTTATTTTTGACATTTAAAAAAGTATTGAATTTGATTAGTGGTCAAGT
This sequence comes from Danaus melanippus, assembly GCA_010014825.2. Taxonomy (NCBI): domain Eukaryota; kingdom Metazoa; phylum Arthropoda; class Insecta; order Lepidoptera; family Nymphalidae; genus Danaus; species Danaus melanippus. The sequence goes on from JAAAKD020000001.1 coordinate 2,553,170, forward strand.
ACCTGATTTCATTAGGTAAACAGTCTTACTTTCTTATAAAAAGGGGCAGACAGCGACTTCAAAAAATACTTGGTATATCAAAGTGACTTTATTTTAAACTCTATTTTTTAGTACTGTTTTATTCTTTCAAAACATGTCTACATAGTTTAGTTATTTACTTACAATTTTAAGTTTTTTTTTTATATATAAGTATATACATATATTTACTCTTATTTATTTCTTTTTTCTTTCACTAAAGTTGTATTATATGCTAGGTAAGTCCATGAAAGGTCCTAATATTGCCTTGCTAGTTTAGCTAGATCCCAATAAACTGTTAAAACAGCTGCTTGACCCCCGTGCATACCAAGAAATGTTACCTTTGCTTAATAATCTAATGGTAACTATTAATGATTTACTTTGGAATAACAAAATCCCTCCCGAAAATTCTCTATCTCATAAACTATTGAGCCGATTGTAATGATACATTATTCCCTATTTGAACAATACCTAGTACAACAAAAAAAGAATTAGTTAAATCAAACTCGTAGTTCCGGTGACATGCGAATACAAACATAAAAAACACAAAATTTCATACATTTTTGGAAATTGGCACATTTGTTCGGACGCTCATATAGACTAACACATATGAATACTTGATAGTTCTGAAAATATTACATACATGGAGGTCAAATTGATAACCTCCGTTTTTCTAAAGTCGTTTAAAAAACGAAATCTCAACAGGAGGACTACATTCTTATTTTCTTTTCTTCTTATAATTAATGAATAATGCAATACATCAATTTTCTAATTATTAATTTGATATAGGTACTTTATCGTTGATAAGCAAACTTATAATAACTAAGCAAAATCAAGAATACCTGCCGATGTGGCGATAACGCTTTTTTTGTTTCTGCTTGCTTTTTTTATACACTTCTCGAATGCTTTAAATTCATATCGCCTTAACGTGTGATTACACTCCTAAACAAATTTTATTTTTAACTTGTTTTTACCCGCGACTTCATCCGCGTTAATTTCGGTATTCGTAATATATGTATAGCTGACCGGGCGAAATTTATTCTGCCCTACAGGCCATAACTATCCAGATATTCAAATTTATCATGTTTTTTCTTTTTCGATCGAACAGAATTAAATATCCTATGTCCGTCTCCTGGTTCTCCCAATTTTGAATCATATCCCTAAAGCCGTTCGTAAGTAGTCTTCTTTATAAATAGTGTAACTAACACAACTCTCTTTTATATATAAAGACATATATTTTTGAAACACAAAGCGAATGTAATGTAAATATTGACAACATCTCTCATCAAAACAAGTTACATATTTCTTAATGAAGTCCCATTTGTGCCTACATATAATCGGAGTGACATATTTTATAAACAAAATAAAGTCACTTATTACTTTATGTGGCCTTATAAAGATTATGGCGGCATAAGACATATCTTTGCTTTTTTTAATTCTCATTCTGATTTAGAAGGTCAAAACGAACTGGATTTTGACCTGTAAAGCATTCATCGCCCTCTTAATCTGATGAATCAGGAATAGTCAACTCCTAAGTCAATGGCGAAATAAAATTAGGACTATGCAATGTAAAGGTTTTTTGAACATAATCGATATTAAGTGTTTATCATCACAATTTTTGCTGTAGCTGGGGATATACATATAACAGACTTAATTAATTTTATTTAATTACTGTACATCTATAGCGACATATTTTTATATGCATTTAACATATGATTTTTTTTTTGTATATAGAATCTTTACCAAAAAGCAAAAGAATAGGATACTTATTTAAAAATAACAAGTCTCTTCTCAGAAAAGAGCTAGAAACACATTTGTAACATTCACTTCCCATTCCGTACACCGTTCATTCGTTTCTTTTGTAAGATGTAATTTTTTTTAATGTTTTTATAAAAAATCTGCAAAAACATATTATCAGGCCAAAAATTATTAGATGGTCATTTCGATCATAGGATAAAGATTTAGGCTATTATGAGTTATCTCTAATAAGCAACTCCCTGATTATTGTCCTATGTATTATTTTATCAATACAAGATAACTATTCGTATAAAA
>JAAAKD020000001.1:2564451-2585043 GCA_010014825.2 Danaus melanippus
ATTAAGTCCCGACATTGCTACTGTCATTAAGCGTGAAAATGAACCAGGACTGGTTTTCAAACCCATAGGCATACGGGTCATTTGATATTGGCCAGACGGTGTTGTGAATGCGGTATATTTCCTACTGACAGCATTTAGATTCGTTTGATAATAAGCTTGTGTTAAATCTAATTGAGAAAAATAAATAGCTCCTGAAAGTGAGTCTAATATATCATTTATATTCGGAAGCGGAAATTTGTCATGCATTATACAATCATTTAATTTCCGAATATATCACTAAACGCCAGCTTTTATTATTATCTTCTGATTTTTTATTATTATCTTCTGATAGCTTTTAATTGTATATTTTGTTCGCAAAGATTACACGTACCTAACATGTCTCCTGGCAAGAAAAATACGTCAGCATATTTCGCACAAATACTTTGTATACTAATGCTTTGTTCTTTGTTCAAATGATTCAATTTAATTAAAGATAATAATTTCCGAACTCTTTCTCCGTTTAAATTTTCTTTGTTAAACGAACAAACATTATAATTCGATAATAAATCAATCTCAGGCCTAAAATAACTAAGATTAACTTCTGTTTCGCGAGTATTTAAAATTTGAATAAATATTTGCCCCTCTTTCGGTTGACAGATACTTCCAGCGATAAATACACCTTCACACAATTCTCTGGGAAATATAACACACGATTCATTCAAATAAGAATCAACTTGAAAATACTTTTCACACCTTTGCTATGACACTTGATGCGGCTCCAGGTTAAACGACACGTTCCTGATTTCTTTCTTCAGTCGTTGGTCCACGCCTGATGCTCGTACGTCTGAAAGCGCTCCTGGCCATCTCCTCACGCATCCAGTTTATGTGGCAGCGTTTATATAATTTATATATGGCAAACTTTGCCCCCAAAATTAAAAGTAAATGAAAAATTCCCAAAAATTATATTTGTCACTTTCTGATTTTGGTGTATTATCTCCACGTCGGCCGAATTCACGACTCCTGCGGCATTTTGTGCAATCACAATTTGTTCTTTACTTTGTTCTTTGCCCATTTTGTATAACGTCGCGACTCACGTTCGAATAATTAAATACACGAATGTCCAATATTACACAGAGCGACATCGTATTGTTATACTGCACTTCGTTAGAACCCGAAACCGAACCTTAAATGGCAGGGTCGCCATGTAATATATACTACACTACACCTTAAACTCCTAAAGGTTATTGAGAACTTTGAAGACGCTATTCGCTTACAGGAGGATCTAAATCGATTGTATCATTGGTGTAAGGTGAACGGAATGGTATTCAACACAGAAAAATGTTCTTATATATCGTTCACTCGGAATAAGCCTAAAGTTAACACCAGTTATTACCCATACGTCATTGCTAATGTCCCTCTTAAACGCCTTAATACTATCAGGGATCTTGGTGTGATTTTCGATGAGAAGCTTACATTTATTCCACACATTGACAATATAGTCACCAAAGCCTCAAAGATGTTGGGTTTTGTCCTGAGGAACAGCATAATATTCCGAAATGTATGTACATACCAAAATAATTTTATATAATAGCTTAGTAAGAAGTATACTAGAGTATGGTAGTGTCATTTGGAGGCCACACTATGCAACACACTGCCTAAGAATAGAGAGGATACAAAAGCGTTTTCTCTACCATCTGGCGTTCTCTCAAAGAAAGGCTAAAGAACACTCTTCGTATAATGAAAGGCTAGCATTTTTTAATATTCACAGCTTGAGCCAAAGAAGAGATTTGTTGGATTTGATGTTTTTATATAAAGGCCCTAACAATATCTATGATAATCCAGATTTAGTATCTAAGATTAAATTTAATGCTCCCTGTCGATATCCACGCAAAACAATTAATCCTCTTACAAGACCTTTTCGAAAAACTGTTTTGGGCAATAACTCACCAATTTCCAAGATGTCTAAAATTCTGAATGATAGTTGTAAACATTTGGACCCTTTTAGGGACTCTCTCAAAACATTTCGTTATAAGTTTTTGTTCAGCGATAAATTAAATAAATAATTTTTGCATAGACGCTGTATGGGTGATGATCTGATTTTTATTGTGATCTACCTGTGGCCCAATTTTTATATATAGAGATTTTGGTGATTTTTGCCAATAATTTTAATGCTTTTTTAATATAATGTAATAAATAATTTATTTATAAACTTCCTAATATTTGCATGCTGTATCTGCCTAAAAGATAATGCATTTAGAATTAAGCTACACTGTATATTTTTTTTTTAGCCAATATTGTATTAAAGTAATTGTCACTGGTGGATCTTAAATAAAATAAAATAAAATAAAAATAAACTTTCGCCTATGTAAGGAAATGAGACAAAAATATGATGTCTCCATAGCCGAGTTTGGCTACAGTGATCACTGGACATTTTGGGAGTCTTTAATGTGCAAGCAAGTGGCTCACATTCCCGAACTTAATAAAAAAGTAAATATACAGTGAAAGGAAGTGAGCTGATCATTCTCGTAACTGTAAATGATGGTTACCGGTGGAAGAGCCATCTGATTATAGTTAAATAAAAATAATATATACATATATATATATATTATTAACTATCTGTCTACAAACGGGTAGGGGAAAATAAGGCGGAAGGTTCTGAACGCACTATTGTGTGTAAAATATGTAGCGATTAAAGAATGCAATTCCTGCAGACAACGTTTAACGTACATATATCTTATAGCACAGCGAAAGCTTAGGTTTCAGGATACATCAATACGTAATAAATCACGGTTTTCTGAGCATTACAAGAAAACCTTTTTAAAATTTTGATTTAGGGTGAACGGAGTCTTTGCCTCTTGGTGGTAGTGTATTTCATTAGATTCTCATGGCCCTATTTGGAAACAATCTTTAGTCTGAAATTAACACAACTTGCCATTGTCTCTCCTTCTAACTCTAATTGAGCAGCCAATATCAACCAGCTGTAGACCAGGGTTCTCAGAAAGTCAGAAATCCAGTCAATCAGAACAGGGAGTATGCTATAGTTAGATAGTTTGCCAAGAATGATATCTTGACGTATCATAGCATCTTACCGAGAAAAATATAAAAAATATAAGAAAGAAGAAGTGCGACATAATTGTATTTAATATTTAAATGTAAAATATTTGGTAAAAATAAGTACATTCTTCATTCCAAAGGTAATAATTATTACATAAATGGGTTAAAAAAATAATGAGGATTTTAAAACTATTGATCCCTGGTTACTAGAGCAAACTAATGAAATAAACATGATTTTACTTAACGAAAATGCTTTTATACATTTAATTTTATTTGCTGAATTATCCTAAAAAATCTCAGGAATGGACAAGACGGGATGAAAGGGAAGTGAAAGTAGCAAATTAAAAAAAATGAGCTTAAACTGACATTAAATTCGAAATAATTCAATAAATTCTTCATCATTGCTATTATAATTATACAGGGGCAATACATTTCATAACCACCACTTCGTGTTTGTGTTCGACTGCTTAAAGTTTAAGACTACTATTTAGATTAAATATTAAAGATCAAATATAAGAAACAACCAAAAAATCCTGTAAAAAGAAACGTATTTTTTTGTATGTACTCTGTTTACGCTATAAGGCAGTCCAACCGGCGTTTTGCTTAACATTAAGTATTTATCTCACTATTTATGAGATAAATAATTAATGTCAAAAACCTTATGAGTAGAGCCTGGAGCCTTATTCCAGTCCAGTTATTGCGTCTCTGCAGTCTACGTCATTATTTCAAATGAATGTTTTACAGGAACGTAGCACGTTGAGCTTCTGTTAGATTTATAATAATGAAAGATATTACTTCATTGATATGTTCCACCTGTCATTAAAAAAAATATCAATCAAATCAATACAAATAAAAAAATATTTTGTTAGGCTAAAGATCTGATATTAAACATTTTGTTCTAAAGATACTCAAACACAAGCAAAAAAGTTATATAAACATACTTATACATGTTAAATTTTTCAATATTGGCTTTATTCGTAATGATGTTTTACAGCAGTTATTATTATTGCGTGCGAAGCCGCGGGTTTAAGCTAGACTGCCAAATTGAGCAAAAAATGGGTATTCCCGTCATGAGAACACGTGCAAATTAAATTATTTAATGCAAAAAACGTACCTACCTGCGTAATCGTACTTATTATGAGTGTATAAGGTTGTAAATTAATTATTATACCACACTCTGCGATAACTCCTAACTATAAATAAACATAAAAATTTGGTTTTAAACAAATAACCGATGAACACACCAATCCTGCAGTGGGATCTTAGACTATCAAAGTCTATATGTCTTTGAACAGTCAGTGCTGTACATGATAAATATATAATAAATACTTATAACAATTATTATTTGCACTAAAAGCAACTCACAAATATTAAAAAACTGACTATAAGCAAAGCATGGATACAAAGTAAAGGTATAGTTTTGGAGACGAGAATATCAATCGCGTGGAGCGCAACACTTTCATTTAATGTTATGGGTCAAAGACGACCCTATACTTCACGAATCCTCGCTTGATAAGGTTGCATCATTCATTTCAAAGTACATAACATGTGCTATACCTGATAAAAATGTTTCACCAACTCTCTATCAACGAGTAACATCATATCAGACTCACAAACATAATATTGCATGCGCCAAAAGAAAACAAGAAGAGGTTCCGAAAAAGTTTGTCTTTTTGGATTCCCCTACCCGGTCACAGAAGTACTTACTATTAGAGATATAATAGAATCGATCGCTGCAAAAAAAACATTTTCACCTAACAATAGACTTTACTATATTGTACGTAAAAAGTAATAGGTCATGGTTAATGATTATAATCCCGCAATTCTGTTAGCATGGAATGGCAATATAGACATTCAATCTTCTTCTTCTACTTGGCAATTGCCCAGCTTTAGCCAGGGTCTGCCTTACATGTTGTGAATAGTTTTGGCTAATTGTTTTTACAACCGGCCGCCTGCCTGACATCAACCCTCTTTGGGAATGCATTAATGAGTGATGTCTAAATACTCTAAGAAAGTACATATGACTCGGAAAAATCACATTGGTACTTGCCAGGATCGAACCCACACCCTCATGCACGAGATACGGGCTTTTTAACCACTAGGCCACCACTACAGACATTCAATATGTAGGCGAAAAAACAGCTATTTTAAATTATTACATCACTAAATATACCATCAAAAGCGAAATAACTCACGTTGCTGATATGTTACAAGACATAAACTCGACAAAACCTTTAAGAAGCCGCCTCTTTAACATTGGTGTTAGAGTTTTATCAAGTAGAGAGTGCGGCGCTATGGAAGCCAGTGATACTCTACTTGGTATTCCTTTGTACGGTACAGATCCTACCACAACAATTCGATGGCTAGATGTCAACATCTTTAGCTAATGGCGCGTTAAATCTAATTCTGATATGATGATGCTAGAACCGGAGTCCATCGATATTTATTATGAGTCTTGGATTGATGATCACTATCCTAAACGCCCTAAAGAGTTGGAGACTTTATTAACTTGTATAGTTTCGCTCAATATTACGATTTTGTTGAGACACGTCCGGTTTCCTTTAAAGTAGAGTGCTACGAGAAATGTAATTGAAGGTAAAAAGTTCCTAAAAAGAAGAGCTTACCCATATTTTGGAAAAAAACACCTTGTAGTTTTCGAGCATCTCTTACAGGTTCCTCAGGTAAGAGAAAAGTCCCCTTTTAAAAATCTAACAACTGCTGAAACTAACAAGTTGTTAGTTTCCCTCAGTATACCGAATCTGTGGATCGAAGCGTTCATATACGAAAAACTTACAATTAACATGCGACAGCTCAATGATTCTGACTTTGTTGATATGCTTAACAGGATGAGATTAGGTGTGACTACACAAAAAGACCGTGACTTACTCTCAACTAGATTAATAACTCTTAAATCCGATACAAATGAAAACAGATTGGTTGAAACAATTGAATACCTCTCGAAACTTCCTAATGATACCGTTTGCTAATTACCCCCGAAAGAAACATGTGTCAACAATTAAATACTGCAATGCTTAGATCTCTCCCACATCCCAAAATAAAACTTACAGCTGTAGATAGCTTAGATTACCCCAAATACCTAACAAAAAGAGCTCGTGAAAACATAAAAAAATATGAAGATGATGCTCCTATGACAGCAGGCCTGGAAGAAAACATGATTATAAAAATAGGAGCAAAATTCATGCTTAGGCGAAATATTGACATGAGTCTTGGTTTAGTTAATGGTTCTATCGGTATAGTGCAAAGAGTAAAGGTTGATCCGGATAATACAAAAATCTTTAAGAAAATATACATTACATTTAATAACGAACATGTTTACGAACTTTGCCCGGTTAAAACTAAATTTAAAAATAATTAATAGAGCTTATGTTTATCGCGAACAGTTTCCCATATGTATAGCCCAGTGGCGTGCACACCATAGAAGCAAATAATCAGCACTGCACTGGTATGCACATACCCTACGCATATAACAACTAAACCTATATTATTTAATTCTTACTTACATGCTTTTAATTATACATTACGAAATACAAATATTTACAGACATTTAAAATGACATTTGATTCACGATTTTTTAAAAGCGCCATCTATAAAGTAGATAAAACGAACCATTTTCGATCGGCTGCTGGTAACAGCTAGCGCCGCTATGCAGCCAGAGCGGCGATAAGCACAACCACTCTCTGCTTATTTTCCATTCAAAAATACTCAAGGACGATCTACAAATCTCGTGTTGTATGGAGGAAATGTTTGTATATGTGAGTGCGAAACTAAGTATGTGTTAGTGAAAAATAAGCACTGCATATTTCTATTGTTTAAAAAGAAAGAAGAAAGAAGAAAGTCCGTTAATTGTCAAATGAAACGGGGCTCTCTGATCGGTCGCTAAACTGTTCATATATTTTTTTCGTCATTTTATGATTGTTGAATACTATCATTTGTCTTTCTAAGCGCAAGTGAATAAGTTTTAATTAGTTAATTAGTGAGCAGTGAATGGATTTATTAACAAATTATGAAAAATTACAGCTGTGAGCTCTGTGCTGGTGATGTGTGTTAATCGAAAATAGTTACGAGTAGATTTTCAATAGTGTCGTTTGATAATGAAATTAAAATAATAGCAAAGGGAAGGTGTGTGACCAGTTGAGATTGAACTTAAAGGAAAAGTTAAGGTTATTCGTTTTAATAAAAAGTATTATACACCACACCAATAAGTTATTTTGTTTTCCTTGTTTGTTGTTTTCAAAAAATAATAATAAGAATGTTTGGATCTCCACTGGATATTCCTATTTAAATAACTTTTGTAAAGCTGTGATGACCAGATTGTAATCGTTTTAAGGTCTTTTCCTGGCTCAGATGTAGTTGCGAGATTCATAAGATATATACATGTTCGTTCTGATTGGACTGCTGTAATATAATGCGCGAATATTATCAATGTTTAAATGGAACTAATATTTTCGGATTACTTTAAAAACCGTGATCACGGCAGACATCTCGTCTGCCTTTAAAAACAATAAATTACTCCTAGTAATCCGTAAATATTAGTTTCATTTAAATGAATACTTGGTAAAGATCTCATTATTAACAATGTTTTAGAGGATCAAATTATGAAAATTGGTATTTTTTTTCTCAAAAATATTTTTCTTACCCCACCCAGAATCACTGTGCACGCCACTAGCCTATGCTATAACTATACATAAAAATCGAGGACTAAGTCTACATAATGCACTAATGGATATCGGTTCTACAGTATTTACATCCGGTCAATCTTACGTGGCAAGTCTGGGCGGTTTACATCTTATTAATGTCAACTTTGGAAGTGTTAAAATGCAGGAATCCTCAATTTGTGAATACAACAGATTAAGAAGTATTTACCGTCCAGATTTGTCAAATATTGTATAATCAAAGCCTCCCAGAAAAACGCATAGAGACAGGGAGTGGACTCTTAGAAAAATTGTAGCTGAAGCTCAAGAAGTAGTATCGGTAAAGAAAAAAACGGAAGGCTACCTACAAAAATAAGAAAAGTTTATAAGTCAAAGAGAGGGCTTTAAGAAAATACCTTGCTGGTAGATATACATATATACAATAAGTAGAAGGTACCGAAAAGGAAAAAAGTAGAACTGTCTACAAAATACAGGGCGGGACAAGAATTCGTTAACATTTAAACCTAATATCACGCGCTAATACAAGCCGCGCAGAGAGCGCGGAGGGAACTTACCACTAGCTCGATTCTCAGATATTTTTCCGCAATATATCGCTTCACGGAGCCGCACCGTGATTATTGTGTGAATCAATTTTACATAAACAACAGTTCGCTCATTACTGTGAAACGCTTATTTCGCGTTGAATATGATTTACACGATTTAAATCAGTGTCCGAGGGCTCCATTAATAAAGAAATGAGCTAAGAAGTTCGAAGAGACAGGATCTATACTAAACTTGAAGCAAACCCGCGGCCTACGGACTTCTCGGAGCGAAGAGAACGTGCAGCGAGATTCCGCATCAGTTCGACGCGATCAACATTTATCGACGCGCAAAAGTTCGGCTGAATTAGGACTATCCCGTACATCACTACGCCGTATTTTGAAATTAGATTTGAAATTGCATCTATATAAGATCCAGTTAGTGCAGGAATTAAAACCTAATAATTTAAATTTGCACAAGTTGTATGCTGAAACAATGTTAAAGCGATTCAATAATTTTGACAACCTCTTATTTTCCGACAAAGCGCATTTCCATCTAAACGGACACGTAAATGAACAGAATTACAGGTATTGGAGCAGCAAAAATCCCCAATGTAAACACGAGAGGCCACTTCATTCTCCCAAGTTTACGGTATGGGCTGCAATTTCAGCGAAAGGAATCGTTAGGCCATACTTTTTCGTAGATTCTCGGGGCCGTTTGTTTACTGTGAATTCTGCTGAGTATGTGAAAATGTTACGAGAGTTCTTGGCACCAAAGATACTGGAATTTGCAGGCTACAATAATAAAACATGGTTTCAGTAAGATGGAGCCACTTGTTATACATCTAACGAGTCCCTCCCGGTGGTCAAAGAAATGTTTCCGGAAAAGCTGATTTCTAGATTAGGCGACATCCCATTGCCACCCAAAAGTCCAGATTTAACTCCAGCAGACTTCTTTGTATGGAGTTATTTGAAGAGTCGTGTTTACATCCATAAATCAAAAACTCTAGGTGAATTAAAGGAAAAAATTAGCGATGAAATGTTGGCGATCCCGCGGTCTCTTTGTCGACGAGTATTCGAAAATTTTGGTGCTCGCTTAGAAGAGTGCAAAAATCGAAACGGTGGTAATTTAGATGATGTTATTTTTAAAAAATAAATTCCAAATCATTAACTTTCTTATCAATAAAATTATTTAAAATATATATTTTAAATGGCTTTTTTAAATTGTTAACTAATCCATGGCCCACTCTGTACAAAAAGAATGAGATCTCATCAAAACCAATACTTGTCAAACAAAACAAAGTCTCGAAACTTAGTTTCTCTGCAGTAAAAAGTTGTGAGATCTAGGTAATACCAAGTTGGTTGTTAATTTATTCAGTCTTTACTTAATCAACTTTCTGTCTTAATACGTCCAGTCTCTAAAACCACGATCGTGGTCCATAACAATTGAAAATCAATTGTGTCTGGAATCTCCGTACTCGAAGCATTAAGTTGATACGTAATAATTAACAGCATCTTATAGTAACGCATATCAATATTAAAATTCTTTAATGTTTTATATAAATATATTGAGACTTGGCCATCGCCTGAAAACACGTGTAAATTCAATCGCCTGAAAATGAGTGTAAATTCAATCGCCTGAAAACATGTGTAAATTAAATTTTTAAGTGCGCTGGCCAAGTCTCAATATCTCAATCAACAGTCAGTGTATGACATGTGTGTATCAGTTAATACAAAATCAGACGGATAACGATATAATTAAAAACGAGGACACGGTGTTTAATTAAAAAAGATTTTATAAAACAGTATTTAATAAGATACATAATTGGTCTATCTTCGTGAAAGTCACGCGAATTTTAATCAGAGATACATATAAAAAAATTAGATATCTTTTTCAACCAATTACAAAAGGAGGAGGTTATCAATTCGTCTGCATTCTTTTTATTTTTGTTATGTAATATCTTTTGACTAGGCGAAGCGAATTAAATTTTTTTTCTCTGGTTCTTCCTAAGTAGTCTCAATTCAATTTGGTTCAATTCTGACAATGGTTCACGTGAAAACTATATAAGCCTAAAATGAGCATTAGGTATATGTGCGACAAATGAACGAATAATGTCAACACCAATCAATTTTGATTCACATATTTATAAGAGTAGACTTCAAAAAATGATCTCATTGAGTTTACGGTAAGAAGTGATTATCGAGTCGTGAGATAATTGAGGAAAATCCTTAAACTGTGTAGGCATCTCTTAAGATTTTTTTTTATCTGAATGATTTCATCCTCCAGGTGCAAGTTAGAAAATTGTATATATATATATATGTATATATATATTTAGTTTTGTGTTAAATTAAGTTATTGAAAAGAAAATAAACACTTAAAGTTTTAGGAAACTTAATACAAATTGTTTAAAATTTAGTTTTACTGTAATTTTATTTCGATATGTATGTATACACGGAATTCTTACATTTTTTATCTAATTCTTAAGTTTTTTTACCAGTGAACATTTTATTACACCTGAACAGTATTTATTACTAAGTTTTTGTCGTTAATAGCATTTTTTATTGTCGAAATAATAAAGGCAATGTCTATTATAACTCTATTTTTAAATAATCAATAGTTTTATATCCATAATTCTATCAAGTTAAAACATTTAAAATATCTTACATTTGTGAATGTTTAGATTTTCGTTTTGATGTTTTGCAAATATAAATATTACCAATTCAATAACATTTATTTAGGTTATTTAAATTCTTACTACCAATTGAAACTTTAAAAGCCATTTTTTTTATTAAAAGTATTAAATTAAGTATTAAATATGACGACGTATTATAAATGAAGAAAAAAACATAAATTAGGAACCACTTTTAAGCAATCACTAAGGAATAAATGTTAGAGAGCTCTACAAAAAAATAATGTGTGTTTTAATAGGTGTTTCCATCGAACTAGTTAAAACCAATTATATAGATAACTTTTTATGTGATGTAAAAAAGAATATCAAACACAATATTTTGATTTAAAATACTTAGGATTATGAAGGAAATACAATAATTTTCTACCTTAAAAATGGACCATAATTTTCCGTTGATGGCTGTCTCTGAATAAAGAGTCTTTCAAAAGTTTGAAATATTTTTTTATCAACTTAACACTGCACGCAATTGTCATTTGGAACTTTTTTAACTCCACTTATATTAAAATTTTAATTATTAAACAATTTTTTAAAGTGATACCTCAAAAAGCTTTCAGCCAACCTAAGAGTTTTGGCACATAAAAATGCACATCTACATAGTTATATCCACTTTAATAAAAGTTCTATGTGACCGTGAAAAAAGAGAAGTTCACTTTTGAGTTTTCCATTTTATTGTATAGAATATTAATTTGTTTTTTATTTAAAGTACATAAAAGTAACGATTACGATAAATGTTTTTAGTTGCGGTTGTTTTATCTGGATTTGATAACTTTTTATTATAAATAGAACTCATTAATCACTTGCACGAACATTTAATTAAACATTAAGGTAAGTTAATATTAATTAAAATTCAAAATATGTTATAAAGGATTTTCATCTTTATTAAAATACATCATATTTCAATTTAATACTAGTATTTAATTAAATGAAATATGTTTTAAGATTTTTTTAATTATATAGTTTTTTATTTTACAGTAAATATTCAATATGAAATTACAAGCCTTCGCTGTCTTTTTCGTCGTCGCAGGTGCTTTTGCACTCCCATACGAAGGCGACAACGTTATTGTAGGTAAAAAATATCTATAAGCCCCCATTTGAAATTTCAAAATCTGTAGCTCCAATAGTAACATGAATAAATATTCCTTTTAGTTGAATCAAATGATGAATTTAGCCAAAGAAATCATGTGGAAGATTCGATCCGAAGAGCAGTCGAAAGAATCAGTGCTGGTATTCAAAATGCAGGTCTAGATCCATTGGAAGTTCAAAGTAAAGACTTTGAATATATTCCAATTGCAATGTTAGTAGTTTATATTTTGAAATTAAAACTATAAATTGAATTAATATTGTATAATAATATTAGATGGGTAACATCTAAAAATTTCATTTACATTAATATACTACAGTTTGGAATTTTAGTTACGCTTGCTGATAAAATAATTTATGTTTTATTTTCCAGTGATCTTGTAGTTAGGGGATTCATTGAAAATCTTCAATTCTATGGTCTCAGTGACATTAGTATCGATGTTTTAGAGTACAGTTTTGTCTTTAATAGACTCCGCATCGTCATTTCTCTTCCAGAAATAGCTCTATCAATTGGTAAGATTATTAATTATATTAAGCACAGTTATTATTAATAGTTATTTCACTTTATAAGCCTATCCGAGATATAACTATTCCAACATAGTTTTAAATATAATTATATTGTTTAGGTGACTCAAACCTAGATGCTCTTGTACTTGGATTCCCAATTCAAGCTGGACTGAAGGGCAGGTGAATATTGCTCTATCATTTACTTTACTTGACTAGTGAGTTTTAATTTAAATAAAAAATTACGTAACGGTCACATAAAAATTTTAAAATAATTATAATCAAACATTACGTAATAAGTATTTATTTGATGTAAAAATTAAAGAAAAACTAAAATCTTCAATTCACTTGTAACCTAAAAAATTAATGTAAAATAAGTAACTTTAGAATATATAAATACTTTATAAAACAAACCTACATTTCCCGACTAATAACTCTGATATTTAATATACATAGTTATGCCTACTTTGTAATTTATTGTATTACTTATTTCATTGAAATTAAATTATTTGAATTAATGATTCAGTGTAAAGATATTTTTACGCTTTATCTATTACCTTATTACATGTCGTTGTTTCACACTTTCTCAAAGTATTTAAAATAAAATCCCTTATATACATAGATTATAGATATAGGATATTTCATTGAATGCCAATTATTTTTTACTTTCAGTGGATCTATAAAATCAATCCGTCTTGCTGGTGAACTTTATGTTAATGTTAATATTATCGGCGGTATTAGCCTTCGCAGCCTTTCAGTGAATTTCAGTCTAGGCGGTATTGAGGTAAGCCGTTGAACGAATTACAATTCTAATATATAAAATTGTGTTAAAAAAACTAAAACCTACAACAAATCAAATTTTATTTACAGTCTGATTTCGGTGTTGTTCTTCAAGGCTCTGATCGTTCTGAAACTGTCAACGATTTTCTCAACAAAAGAATTCCTAACTTTATTGAGAACAATAAGGTATATTGCAAAATAACTTTTTATAGTTATTAATATTTTTTTTAATATAAAGACAAAATTTATAAATATTTTTTTTACTTTTGCAGAACGATATCAACAATTTTCTCGAAACTGTTATCAGCATCATTCTTAACCGCATATGGAGTCAGTAAGAAATCTTTTTGACCACATTTACAAGTTATTAGGTTAGGGGGATTACTGTGATCATAATACAATTTTATATAACTTGAATTATTCCAATAATTTCATACCATGTAACAATAAAACCCTGTTTTTAAAAATTTAAGGTTTTTTTATTTAGCACTCCTTACCTCCTCTATCAGAAGTTTAATGTCCAGGTTGTAAGATAGTAATACGTTACAGTTGTAAGAAATATTAACTTGACACATTTTTAAATTTTGCATTACAGTGATATAGATTTTATTTTACAATTCATTTAGGATTCAACATTGAAATAAAATATATATGATGGCTTTAGTTAAAAATGATTTGTAAAAGTTATTTTTATAAACAGTTTTTAGAACTAATAATTATTTTTATCCTACACGCGTCTAGGTATTATTGGATTATATATTACTTAGGTTTACATCTTTCTTTCAAGTAATGAAGATGTCAATTTCAAGTGCTTCGTCCTTGCCAATAAAAGTATTTACTCTTGATATGGTACAAAAGACAAATAATGACTTATTTACTTTTGGTGGAGTGTTTATTGTGATATATTTTTATGAAGCAACAATTCAACAAAACAATATGATAGCGTGGATGTTATATGATCACGCACGTGTAAATGCATACAATATTATTTTATCTTGACTCTTTAATCAATTGAGATTATAAAATGATGTATGGAAGAAAATTATTTAAGACTAGAGTTAACATATACATTCATATCTAAGACTGAAATTAACCATTAACTACTATAAAAAGTACTAACATAAGTAAATAAGAGCAAATTAAAAAAAATGTATATAATATAATATGCTGTAACTGTCAAATTGAAAATTGTAATTTTTATTCCTAAATTAATATCAACAAGGTATATTGAGATAAATAAAAGAACACAAGATAGCTATGATCAGCATTCAATTTGATAATGTGGAGCTTTAATAAAAGTCAGTGATGGCCTAGTGGTTAAAAGACACGCCTCACATGCTTGAGGGCGCGGGTTCGATCCTGGCAAGTACCAATGTGATTTTTCCGAGTCATATGTACTTTCTAAGAGTATTTGGACATCACTGATTAATGCATTCCCAAAGAGGGTTGATGTCAGGCAGGCGGCCGGTCGTATAAACAATTAGCCAAAACTATTCACAACATGTAAGGCATACCCTGGGGCACACACAAAGTGCATCCTCCGTTGGGTGTTATGGTCAATGAATCAGAGTTGTATAATGGGATCCGCTAAAAATTAAAGGAAACGAAATAAAAAAGAATGAAACAAATTCAGGGACAGAATTCCATTTTCATAATAATTGCCTTTTATTTAAGTATTTCATTTCATTTTCGTCAATTTCAGCTCGATTTTTTTCATACGAGACGGACGTCTATATATAATTAAGAAATTAAGGTATTATATATCTTCTTCTTCTACCTGGCAATTTCCCAGCTTTCGCCAGGGTCTGCCTTATATGTTGTGAATAGCTTTGGCTAATTTTACGACTGGCCGCCTGCCTGACATCAACCCTCATTGGGAATACATTTATCAGTGATGTCTAAATAGTCTTAGAAAGTACAAATAACTCGGAAAAATCACATTGGTACTTGCCAGGATGAAACCCGCGCACTCATGCATGAGAGGCAGGTCTTTTAACCACTAGGCCATCACTGACTTAAGGTATTATAAATATATTAATTGAATTAAATCATATTATATGAAAATAACTAAAAACAGTGTTTGGTTATCTACATCAGGTGTTCGGTTGAATTTTGAACAAATATTTACATTTTATTGTTCAAATTTAGTATTTAGATGTAGGTTAGGTTAGGGAATAGTAACTAAGTGTAAAATTGTTGAAGTTGTTGATTTCATTTAAAAGTAATGTAATAGAGTCGTTACTTTTGTCATGATCATTTGATAAAAAAATTAAGTTGCACTCTTTCAGCTTATATGTAACACGGATAAAACTCTAAATAAAAATTTGTACCTTTTTAGATTTGAATCGTGTTTTATTTCAAACATTATGATATCTCCTTTTTTCTAATTTCATCGTAGTAGCTAAAAAAAAATTTATAAAAATTTGATCATAACTCCAATTTCTAGTATATTTTTTATTAAAAAAAAGGTAAAAAGTAATATTAAATATTAAAAAAATAAAACACGATGTTTATTATGACTACTATAACATTTGATTTTATTGAATCACATATTCTGCTTATTACACTCAAATCTTAATCTTTTGTCTTTAGTTTACACATAGAAAGTTAGAATAAAGAAAAATATAAACAAATAAGTTAAAATGATATAAAAATAATAATAAAAAAGAACTATCGATGCCTGTAATTGAACACAAGATCTGTAAATAATTACCTGTAAAGTCAGTGGTGGCCTAAAGGTTAAAAGGCCTGCCTATCGTGCATGAGGGCGCGGGTTCCAACCCAGCAAGTACCAATGTTATTTTTCCGAGTCATATGTACTTTTTAATAGTATTTTGAAACCCTGGCGGACGGTGAAGGAAAACATCGTGAGGAAACCTGGACTAATAATTTCACGATTATAAGTTTGAAATCACCAGCCCGTCTTGAGCAAGCGTGGTGGTTAATGCTCAAATCTTCTCCATGTGAGAAGAGGCCTTTGCTCAGCAGTGGGCTCTGATAGGCGTATGACGAAACTCTTTAATTATACATAACTCTTTAATATATTATATATAACTATTTAATAAAATAATAAATATATATATTTCTTACAAATGACGTCAGCTTTTTTAATTTACAGCGAAGTCAAATAATTCCAATGGCGGAAGGACGTGAAACATTTTTCATTAAAGATTCGAATTCATATCGCAGATATAATATACTATACATGATTGTGGTGAAAAATGTAACATCACAAATATCATTATTTTTGTCATTACGAGTAAAATACATATATAAATAAAAGTTGTGTGTGGACGCGTGCGTGAGTGCGTGCACGGGTGCGTGATTGTGTGTGTGTGTTTGTGTGTATGTATCCAACTGGTATTATCATAACCTAAATAACTAAGAGAAATTTATTTTCTTGGGAGCTACAATTATTTCTTCCATTAATGTTCGAAACATGAATCAAGTGCAGACCTAAAATACGTCAGTGAAGACGGGGTAAAATGTAGTATGTTGTAATATATTTTTTTTATATATTGATCAAATAAATTGAACAATGTTCAATCAGATAATGTATGTACGTACATATATATGTCGATTGTACAATATTATATATAAGATAATAAAGTATTAAAAAGATAGTACGAGGAATCACACCGATAGGCGATTGGTGAATTCACTTATTTTTTTAACATCTTCGCTGATCGCTTACACTGAAGGTAATATAATAAAGGCTTTTAAGTAGATTATAGTATTAATAGTTCATTGTAATACTTCTAAATCTTGTGTTTTATAAGCCATTTATTTATACTCAATCTTCTTTTTTTTAGTTGAAATGAAGACACTTTACCTTTTTGTGTTATTTTTGGGTTTTACAAAAGCTTCGACTCCACAGTCTATCACAAATATCGATGATGTCAAATTCCCGGAGATCATCAATAAATTAGATTTTAACTCAATAAAAGACACTCTAAGTAGGCTTTTTTATGAAGAATCTAAAGAGGTTTTGTCACAATATAATATAGAACAATTAAAAGAAGAACTAACAGCATCAAGTAAGTGTTGAATGTTGAATATAAAATTAATTAACATAACGTGGACATATTATCATCACTCATTTACTTATTATATTTACTCTAATTAAATATTTTTTCTAATGTTGCATCTATTAAAAATATATACTGTTTATTTATTAGAGTTATTAACTAACATTCCACCGTGAGGTGATTAAGATTATTTTTTAATGAACAAGTGGTTTTTAATCCGTTGACAGATTGAGAAATGATTGTCTACAATACCGGGAAAATAACAAAATGATGTATGGCTCTGATATTGTTTGATAACGTTAAGTAGATTAATATAACAAGGATTTTTATAAATAAAAATATTTTTTGGATTTCTATGACAATAAAAATATTATCATCGTATTTGTCCCTTGGAAAAATCATCAATAGTTATAATAATAAAAATATATTAATAGTTTATAAGCACTTTTCAATATTTTTAATTGTATAAATGATATCCAATATATGAAATTAAGTAGAAAGTCACTGATATATTATTTCAGATTATGAAAAAAATGGTCCAATAGAGTCAATAATTTTGGAATTATTGGAAAGGTTTCGTCAGATAATGCGCAATGGTACGGAGAGTCTTCCGGTTCTGGATCCTACAGTGATTAAACAAATTAGTTTAGGAGATAAGACGATTCCTTCTTCAAGGTCAGTATTATCTAGTGTGAAGGTAAAAAAATATATTGGAATCATAAAGTTATTTTTTCTATCGTTTTTCTTTATTATTATTGTTGATTAGAAAAAAAAACCTGAAGCCTAGAAAGACTCATATGAAATGCTCTATGAAATACAAAAAGAATTTTTACTAAGATACAGATATTTGATTCTTTTTCTTTATGCTTTGTAATTAGAACTAAGTTTCTTAAGATTAATTCGATAACGGATTCTGACGAGAATCATAATGGTCAATAAATAGTAAAATTTAGTATGAATATACATACATACTTCTATTCTTTCGTTCAGGCCAGAAACAGTCTGATTATAAACCAGTTTCAAATATAATAGTTTATTTTCAGTTACGTGGTTATCAATGATTTAGTTATTAAAGATATAAGTACATTTGTAGTGGAGAAACTTCAGTTATCAACTGTATGGTTTCGTCCAAGACTGGATTTCGATTTCGTCATTCCAGCTGTCAGCGTCAACACAAGTAAGAAATATAAATAACATCTAAGTACATACTCCTAAATACTAAGTATTTACTGCCTTATACGTAATCGATTGCTATAAAAATGTTATTGATTTATGAATGAAGTCTTTATGTAACATAATGGCGTCACGATAATTTTGGCCTAAATGTTTACCCATATACTAATTAGTTAATAAAAAGTTCTTGAGTTTTCATTTATACCATATATTTAATAAATATGCAGTTTCAAAGTGCGACTACCACTAAATTACATATTTTCATATATATAAAAAAATATTGTTAATAAATGTAATTGCGAGAGAGATTAGTTGTGGGGATAAATAATAGGTACAGGGAACGAATATCGACAATTTTAAATTTTTTTACAGGCAGCTACGATTTGTTTCTAAATGTATTCGGAGGAGATATTTATGGCAAAGGGGATATGCAGTGAGTAAAATTATTCTTTAAAACTCTATAAAAGTAACATATTTTCGATGTTACACCGCATACATATATACAAACAATACAGATAATTTATGTATTAAGTTAATTTATGCACATAGTTCAATATTGTTTATGATAATCTCAAATCTACTCTATGTAATGGTCTAATTGGTATTTATTTTCATTATTAGTGCTTATTAAATTACAGACTAGTTATTGATAAACCAAGGATTTTCGGCCACTTCATATTAGGCGTCAGGATCACTGTTGAAGGAATATTCTTAAGAATTGAAGAATGTCGTATTCAGATTGGATTAGAAGCTTTTAGGGTAAAAGTATTATATTACTACATATTGAAACATAAGTATTACAGAATAAATATTAAAACTAAGACTTTTTTCATTTAGGCTATTTCATTTCTATTCCTTTATATACATATTTAGTCCATAACTTATATATTTTTTTGTATTTTTTTAGCCAATTATTACTGGTATGTTTGAGGATCAAGTGATTAGTGATTTCATAGCTGCTTTCTTGAGAAATTTGATACCGGAGCTGTTAGAGTTTTTTGAGGTAATTAAAAAAAAATTATACTCTTTTTATGGGACTGAAATTTTTAACAGTTGTTGTGTCCTCAAAAAAGGGTATCGATTTATTTTAGACGGACTTCTAAGTCTGTGTAAAAGATTAACATTATAATATATGAATATCAAAAGCTGAGTTAATTCTATACGTATAATTGTTTTCTTTTTTTTACAGAAAGATATAGCGGATACTTTGAGTTTGGTCGTACATTTCGTTGGAAACTTAATATTGGCTGAAGTGAATATTGGTGATTTAATACCAAGATCTTAATGATTGTACATCCATATCATTTTTCTCTTAATTAAAAAGATATACATGTATGAAATTACTGGATATTTCATTTATTTGTCTTCATTGAACCATACATTCTTTCTCTTTCTGATAAGGTCTTTTTTTAATATTATAAGAAATATAAGCATCATCATCAACATCATCATCATCAGCCGAAAGACGTCCACTGCAGGACATAGGCCTCCCCCAAGGATCTCCACGACGACCCGTCTTGTGCCAACCACATCCAGCGGATTCCCGCGACCTTTACCAGATCGTCGGTCCACCTTATTGGGGGCCTACCCACGCTGCGTCTTCCGGTTCGTGGTCGCCACTCAAGAACCCGTTGGCCCCATCGGGCATCGGTTCTACGAGCAATGTGCCCCGTCCACTGCCATTTTAGTATTGCAATTCTTCGGGCTATGTCGGTGACTCCCGTTCTTCTGCGGATCTCCTCATGCCTGATTTGATCACGCAGTGAAACTCCGAGCATAGCCCTCTCCACTGCTCTTTGAGTGACCTTGAGCTTTCTAATAAGGCCCATCGTGAGCGGCCACGTCTCAGTGCCGTAAGTTAGCACTGGCAAAACACACTGGTCCAAGACTTTTGTCTTGAGACACTGCGTTATTCTGGACGAAAAGATTCTCCGTAGCTTCCCAAAAGCAGCCCAGCAGAGTAGGATTCGACGATTGACCTCTTTTTCGAAGTTGGACTTACCTAACTGGACCGTTTGTCCCAGGTATACGTAACTGTCAACAACTTCGAGCGTAGAGTCTCCGATCTTTATAGGAGTCGGTACTACATGGGCATTAGACATAATTTTCGTCT
>JAAAKD020000001.1:2807340-2818015 GCA_010014825.2 Danaus melanippus
TAACGAATGTCATACTTATTTATATATATTTAATTAAAATATAAGAGAAATATATTATTTACTCATTAAAAGGTATTATATTAAACAGATTATTGAAGGATATGCAAAATTTGTTGATATTAGTTGAACCGGTCTACAGTAAGGCTTCATTAAAATACGAATACATATTTAAATTTATAATTTAGTGACAAAGTATAACACAAATTTTCTAGAAATCGAATGACATATGTATTAAAGTTATATGTCACCAACTACATACATGGATAAACAACTGTAATTTATTTTGAAAACGTGTGAATAATTTACAAATCATTTATTGATCATGTTGATAGCTTATACTAGATTTTTAACTTAACACGCGAACAACTGTTCAACAAATTTATTTTAAGTCAGAAAACGTAATATAAACGTTTATCACATTCCTCGTATTACGTTTTGAAAAAAAAAATCATTTTAAGTTTAGTTCATAGTCAATACTTACCTATTGACGTATCAAATTTATATACCTTTTACATAATATTTAATTAATGACATCATTGGGGAGTAGATATTAAGCGAATTTAAAATGTGTTCTATATTTTATTCAGTATTCCTTCAAAAGAATTCAAAACCCTTCTATTGTAACTGATTTATGTTTAAAAAATCTTATTTCAAATCCGAATTAAAAAAATATATACTTTTCTGTTTCTTTTTATTGATAACTAACATACGAGGAAAGTAGGAAATTGTCCCTACTCGTTTATATATACATACATACATATGTACATATGAACAAAACTTATTTCTGTAAAGTATATTTCAAATTATTTTATAACGGTGTTATTAAGATTTACATTTTAAAGTAAGTATTTCGTATAAACGCATAATATTGAGATTTTAATTTGCAGGTCCATAGTGATTTAGAAATTGCTGATGATTATTAAAGAGAGAAAAAACTGCACCATTATAAATGTGTCAGAACAAAACAATACAAATAACAAAATGAAAAGCCAATCTTTTTTTTGGCTTCCAAAAAAAAGTAAGTAAAAAATTTGTGAAATGAGGTATTTATAAATATTGAGTAATTATATTAAATAATAATAACAGATAACAAAGTCGGGGTAACCAAAGTGAAACCGAAGCAAAAATCAGCAACATTTCAGGAAGCGCTTCGAAGCACTTTAGTAATTGGACAGATTTTTTCACTTTTGCCAGTCAATGGTTTGTGTAGTGCGAATGCAGCTGATGTAAAGTAAGTCAAACGAAGTTCGTATTTAAATTAAAACAAATATTAATTAAGTATATAACTGATATAAGCTCTTTTTTTTATTAAATCATATTATATGATACTAGCTACGCGCAACGGCTTCGCACGATTTCTTTTGCAAAAAATATATAATAGTCTATGCTACGTAAAATTGGTTAAGTACATACTTTTTGGGCTAAATCAAGAAAAACAAAAAATATCCTTATCTTTCTTCGTTAAATATATTTTTAAACGAATAAATACTATAATTTTTATGTTAATAATAGTTTGTTACTATAAAAAAAATCAATCTCACTTTGTAGCCAAATTTAATGACGTGGCAACGTGTAAAAACCCACAAGATTTATTTAGAAGTAACACGTCCAAAAAGCACTGCGTTCTTAAGTCTACTGGTGTGTATTTAATATCTGCGCTTTACTTTAATAATGAATAAGGAAAGATATAAAAATAATGACCAGGAAACTTAGTAGTTAAGTATCTAGTTAAATAACTAAATAAAAAACACAATCACCAGTCGTATGTAATTGTCGTTAGCCTTATGTAATGAAACAGTAGGAAACACGGTGTGGGGGGAGTCTAGAATTATTGAACTTATACCTTTCAAATGGTAAGTCCAATTTATATGAATCATATAGTAATTTACAGATAATAATGTTGACTTTATTACAAAGTAACTTTCTAATAAGCGCTTCATGAATGCCAATTTTTAAGTAAATTGGATATAGTACGTAATCCTTAAGAGATGGATATAAAGCATCTGGGACTTTTCTATAGACCTATATGATAGTCACAATTCCAGAATACATTATTTTGTTATATCTTAAAGGTTTTAGTCAGTGATGGCCTAGTGGTTAAAAGGCTCGCCTCTCATGCAGTAAGGCGCGAGTTCAATCCCTGGCGAGTACCAATCTGATTTTTCCGAGTCATATGTACTTTCTAAGAGTATTTAGACATCACTGATTAATGCATTTCCAAAGAGGATTGATGTCAGGCAGGCGGCCGGTCGTAAAAACAATTAGCCAAAACTATTCACAACATGTAAGGCAGACCCTGGCTAAAGCTGGGAAATTGCCAGGTAGAAGAGAAGATCTTAAAGGCTTCAGGCAACGTTTCCGTTAAAAACTCCCAGACGACTCATTTTTTCCTGACATCTTAACCAAATATCATTAATGGGTACAAAAATATTCAACAAATTACATATTTAAACTTCCCTCGATCATCACTCTATTTCGTGATGAAAATTTCTTGAAAATCAGTGCAGTAGTTTTTGAGTTTATAGCAATCAGACGGACGCGGCGATCGAATTTGTTTTATAATATGTAATAATAATGTATTGCTCATTGATTTTGATAAAACAAAACTGTTAATAAAGTGAAATAATATCATAAACTTCAATGCGGGCGAATGTTTTAAACCTATTTGGATGCATTTTTGTGCATGTCTATATACTAGTATTTTTATATTACAAACTGCTTTTTTTAAATTCTTTGAATTGCAAGCGATGATACAAAACAATAACTATTTATGTATAATATTGTCTGCAATTTGTGATGTACACTTAAAAAAATGGTTATCATGACAAAGTATTCGTTTACTTAACCTAAAATAATGAAATGAAATGGCAAATAACATGCTTTAAAAGAATAAAAACAGGGTTAGATATTTATGATGATATTTTTTATACTACTCACAACTTACCAATGGTTGTCAATATCAAATTAAAATTGAATAAGATTCGATAGTTTATTTTAATAATAAATTAATTATCTTTCAGATTCAAATGGTCGTCTTGGAAATGTGTTTATTTACTCCTATCGCTTTTGGGACAAATTTTTATAACCACTATGTGTATTCACAAAGTCTTGAATTCGACAGCAGCCTTAAATGTTACAAGTATTGTTATAATTATCATAACAATGGGTCGTGTGAATGAAATACTTTTACTGTTATAATGTAATTATTTTAAATTTAAGCTCCAGTGATATTCTACACTACTACATGCATAACGATGGTAGTGTTTTTTCGTATGGCCATATCTTGGCCAGATCTCGTTCATCACATTGCAAATGTCGAGCAATTAGACCCGAACTATGATGTGGCTTTAAAGTTTAAATGCAATCTTACATGTGCTGTAGTTTTTATTTTGGCTTCAGGTATATAATAAAATAAATCTCAATATAACAATATAAGGCATGTTAAAAGTATAACTTTTGTACTGACTTTGATTTAAAAGCACTTGTGAATTTCACTTCGGAATGTTTTCTATTTGGAATATATTTTATTATTGCAGTGGAACATATTCTATCCCTTTTATCTGCAATCGCAGCCGCAACCATATGTGGCACGGAAGATGTGACCTATGAACGCTTCGTAAAATATTTCTACCCATGGGTCTTTAATTTTTTGCCCTATTCCTTTATTTTGGGGACAATGACACAGGTTTGGAAGAAACATAATACGAAATAAGTGTTAATACGCAAGGGATTAAATTAATATTGATCTTACTTTGTTACAGTTTGTCCATTTCCAATCCACATTCATTTGGAATTTCTCCGATCTCTTTGTTATATGTATGAGCTACTATTTAACGTCCAGGTTACAAAATGTTAATAATAAATTACTTTTAGCACAAGGAAAAGTAAGATATTTTTTTAGTAATAAATATTTCAGCATTTCATCATTTCGTGGCGGAATATGAATGTTCTTTCTATCTTTTAGTATCTGCCTGAGATATTTTGGAGAACAATTCGTGAAGACTACGGACGTGCCGTCCAACTCGTGCGTAGAGTTGATGAAGTCATAAACGGAATTACTTTTATTTCTTTTGCCAACAATTTGTTTTTTATCTGTCTACAATTATTTAATACTTTAGAGTAAGCAGAAATGTGATAACATTATTTTTCTTCAAACGAAACTAAGATTTTTAATTTAATTTAGTTTTTAATTTTTACAGAGATGGTGTGAAAGGATATAATGAGTGTAACAACAACATTAATAAAAGGTTAGTATTTTTGCGTTGCGACAAAATTTTAAAGGATAAGGAAAGTATTTTGGATACTCATGTGTTTGTATTGTTTTGTATTTCAGAAGTACCAGCATTTTTGGTGGTTATGAAGCAGCTACGTATTTTGTCTTTTCCCTCATTTATCTCATAAGTCGCTCAGTAGCTGTATCTTTAATAGCTTCACAAGTAAATACAGCATCAAATGCTCCAGCACCTGTTTTATATGATGTGCCATCTCCAGTATACTGTATTGAGGTTTATATTTAAAATTTATTGTCATGAAAATGAACAGAAATAAAAATAAAAGCTTAATGATTTGGTCTAAAACATGTTTTATGAGAATTACTATTTTTTAGGTGCAAAGGTTTTTAGATCAGGTAAATGGAGACAAAGTTGCATTAAGTGGCTTGGAATTTTTTAGCGTTACCCGTGGGTTACTTCTTACCGTAAGAAAATTTTAATTATTCTTATTATTATATTATTTTATATATAATATTGGAACAGGTTACCTCAATTTATAATTTTATTACAGGTCGCGGGAACAATAGTGACCTATGAGTTGGTTATGTTTCAGTTTAACGGTACCCCATCTGGTGAAAATATTACAACCACGGTACCCACAACTTTGTTGGCCAATAAAACAGACATAGCTTTCTAATGTATATTATTTTATTTATTATTATAAATAAATAACTTATTATTATTGAAGTTTATGAAATATATATTATGTTTAGGAGATAAACTGTCATGTACTGCAGTGGCGTGCACAGCATAGATGCAAATAAGCAGTGCATACCCTACGCATATAACATCTACACCTATATTATTTAATTCTTACTTACATACTTTTAATCATACATTACGAAATACAAACGTTTAATGACATTTAAAATGACTTTTGATTCACGATTTGTTAAAAGTGCCATCTATAAAGTACATAAAACGAAACAATTTCGATCGTCCGCTGCTAACTACTAGCACCGCTATGGAGCCAGGGCGGAGATAAGCACAGCCACACTCTGCTTATTTTCCATTCAAAAATATTCAAGGACGATCTACAAATCTCGGGTTGTATGGAGGGAATGTTTGAATATGTGAGTGCGAAACTAAGCATGTGTTAGTGAAAAATAAGCACTGCATATTTCTATTGTTTGAAATCTCGTAGAAAGTCCGTTAATTGTCAAATGAAACGGGGCTCTCTGATTGGTCGCTAAACTGTTCATATATTTTTTTCGCCATTTTATGATTATTGAATATTGTCATTTGTCTTTCTAAGCGCGAGTGAATAAGTTTTAATTAGTTAATTAGTAAACAGTGAATTCATTTATTAACGAATTATGAAAAATTACAGCTGTGAGCTCTGTGCTGGTGATGTGTGTTTATCGAAATTAATTACGAGTAGATTTTAAATATTGTCGTTTGATAATGAAATTATAATAATTACAAAGGGAAGGTGTGTGACCAGTTGAGATTGAACTAAATAAAGGTAATGTTATTCGTTTTAATAAAAAGTATTATAATAGTTATAATAAGCTAGCAGGTTGTGTACACACTAATAAGTTATTTTGTTTTCCTTGTTTGTTGTTTTCAAATAATAATAATAAGAATGTTTGGATCTCCACTGGATATTCCGATTTAAATAACTTTTATAAAGCTGTGATAAACAGATTGTAATTGTTTTTAGGTCCTTTCTTGGCTCAGACGTAGTTGAGAGATTCATAAAATATATAGATGTTCGTTCTGATCGGACTGCTGTAATATAATGCGCGAATATTATCGATGTTAAAATGGAATACTTTAAAAACCATGATCACGGAGGACATCTCGTCTGCCCTTTAAAAATAATAAATTATGCGTAGTAATCTGAAAATATTAGTTTCATTTAAATGAATACTTGGTAAAGGTTTTTTTTCTCAAACATATTCCTTGCTTCATTCATTCACAAACATTCATTGCTTACCCTGCCTAGAATCCCTTGTGCACTCCACTGATGTACTGTATTGCTCATCATTCTAGTTACAGTGGATTATTTTCATTTACCTCCCAGGTTATTTAAGTATTTAGCAATGTAGGCGTAACAAAAGTATCTTATTTACAGAACCTTAAAATATATAGTTAGTTTTGACGGATTAAAACATAAATTATATGAAAAAAAAGAACGAAGCATTCTTACGTTTAATGATACTTGTACTTGTATAGATAGGTATAGAAATTAAAAAGTGAAGCTAGGCTTATGCAATAGTAACGTTATTATGAGATGGTTATTTGTTATATACAATCAAAATAAATGATACATAAAACTTTACTGTTTTAATATAATAAAAATGCCTTGGTACTTGTATGATTAAAACATAGCGCTCGTTCTAAGCGTTTTGGAAAGAACAAACTTACCGACGTTCTTTGCTATAACATTCATTTCTCACGAAATATGTAGGCTTTCTTACTTGCATCAATACCAGAATATTGTTTATGTATTTTTTTGTTCACAACGTTATTACCACTAATGACGATACATTTAACTACTACTCGTACTATGAGGGTGGTACGGTAAGAGAACAAGAGATGCTTATCAATATTCGAAAGCTAACAGCAATTATTTCAATAACTGCCCACAACATATATAATTAAAATAAGCAAGGAATGTCTGCATCATTGTAACTTAATCGATGAAATCTATATTATTTTGAGTGCATTTCTGTATGTTTTTAAGTGAAACCAGAACTATCTTTTCTATTTTGTTCCTTTAAATATATTCTTATGTGTGTTGTGATTAAACTATATAATGTTTAAGATATTATATTTTTTTTATGATATTAATGAATTTAAGTTAAGATATTTATTAAAACCAACGTGGCTATGAAAGGATTCATACATAAAAAAGTGAGTAATTTATGAAACTTACGTGCTATATTAAAATTATGTTTTAATAATATAGTTTAATAAATGCTGAATGTTTTTTCTTTATTTCATTGTTATATATTTTGTCTTTGTTACATTTTATCACGGATTTGGTAGAAATAAAAAATCCTTTGCGTTAATTAAAGTCAGAGCGTCTGCAATCCTGTTGGTAATTGAAATTTCCGTAATAAAGTTATCCGTTTCGAAAAATTAAAAAACTAAATTCAATTTAGATTTTCAGCTCACACGTATCCTGATCCACAAAGACCGACCACAACACAGAATTTGTGGGAGTAATTTATTCCATCCTACATTCACAGCCATTATTGCTAGCTGTGGAATGGCAAATGCGGCTAACTTTGGTGCGATGAGAGAAATTTCAAACATATAAGTATAAAAGCGGATATTTTCTTAGTTTTTTAACAAACGGAAAATAAATTATATTAATTAATAATGTAACTGGTTTATTCAACTTTAAACCTTTAATTTTTATAGTCATTTATATGCCGACACAATCCGCCATAATTCTAAACTGAATATTTGTAATTAAATTGTAACATAAAATGTAAATTACCGACTTATATCATTCAATTAAGCTATGTCCAACTACCGTTGGTCCTAGACCTCTTCTAAAGTTAGCCAACTGTGACTGTCACAACTCAACACCCTGACACTCGACATCTTTCTCAATTTCATAGTTCATGATGAAAAGCGTCTTAAGCTACGGTTCCCTAAGATTTGTCTCAACTTTTTACCACCTCGTTTCCTATTGCTGCAGTTTCACATGAAAAGAGTTTTGGAGGAACTTTACTTATTGATTAAGACAGTGTTCCGCTTGAATTGATAATAGATTTACAACGGTCACAAATCACATAATCCATATTTTTTTATATTTTTACATAATTTATATGACAAAGAGGTTTTATTAATAGATAAAAAGTTTAAATTGATGTTATTAAGAGCACTACCAAATTTTTGACGGTATATAGAGAAGATAAAAAAATATTTAATGGTAGAAATAAAATATTGTCATAATTAATAAGAATTTCTCAATATTTTTTTACACAAAATTATATTAAAAATAATAAAAAAGCATGTACAATAAGTTCAACTCCTGAAATTAAAGTAATTTATAATATACTTTTAAAGGACTATTAAATTGACAAATTATTCAAAATGTCTTGTAACTCTTTTTACGGAACACTAGTTTTTTACTGTAACATTGCCCTCGTCAACTTCGGATTTAGGTGCTGAGAGAATGGCTTAGTATCTTAAAATAATTTATGTGCCAACCAATCGGCATCGTCATCTATTTTCTTCCTTAGTAGACTTCACTTTTAACTGTGGTATAGCCTAGCTGTAGTCATGTAACTACAGATTGAACATGAATTGGCTTGGCTAGGAAAGTACCACCCGGCGTGAAGTAGCCTTTAATGGCTGCGTTTCGTTTGAAGAGTGATGGAGCCGGTTTCCCTTTTCCTATTTCCACCTTTTCATGTCATTTCCTTATTCCCACGCCTCCCTATCCCTTAAATACCAAGGTTGACAACGCATGTCCATGGGCGACGGTAGTTACTGCCCATCAAGTATGCCTTCTGCTCTTTCTCCGCCTTCCAAATAAAATAAAAATACAATACCACTTCCTTTATAATTTTTTTCTTATTTAATGTCCTGTCTACATTATTGTAGAAAATCAGTTAAGGACTTTTTTTGTGAAAGAGGAACAAACATTCATATATCCTCACAAACTTTAATATTCATAGTATTAGTTCCTTTTAAATACTTTATCAATAATATTCACACAAAGTAAGTATCTGAACAAGGGCTTAAAGAATGAAAAATTTTTGCTTTTATAGGACTTCGTTTATTTTAAAATATTGTGTTTCGGCTACGTTCTATGTTTTTAAATAAGTATTTCCCGTTCAGTGTCATATATATTCTTTAATAAAGCTATGCCATACTACAGAAATTGCACGTAATAATATTACTAGAATCGATCATGTTTTCATTTAATCTTTTCCATTTTAATTAAAGTTCAAGTATAATTAATATTATACTAGACATACGAGTAGTTTAAATATTCTTATTATTACAATTTTTACTCTAAGTTACATTTAAAAATTATCAACGACACCAAGCATTTTATGAAAAGGTTTAATTTGACAGTATTACACAAGAAATTGCACTAATTTTAAACGTGGACTTCTTATCAATATTTCAAATACTTAACAGAAGCTAAGACAAATATCGCATGTACGTGCTTCGAATAAAAATGTTTTGCAAATATTCCAAAGTTTTTCATCACCAGAACAGAATAAACTTGGGCCAGGCCTTTTATTACTTTTATTTTCCTTAATATGTACTTTTAGTTAACCAAAACTGTTGAAGTTGGGGAACTCATAGCTAATTTATAGAATGAGAATACTAACATGGAAACTATACCTATTTTCGTAAAAGTACAGGTTCACTTATTTCTTCTTCCTTCACAACTTCACAGTAGTTATGGTTTGTTTTACAGAGAAGTGATGTATAATTAATATTAGTATTTATAATTCCACTTCGTTTAATGAAAAAAAATTGTCTAAATACGCTTAAGAGCGAGGCCCCATTAGTGCGTTACGCTGCGTTGCATTTTGTTGCGTCGTCGCAATGTCGTCGCTGCGTTATTTTCCATATATTTTTTATAACATGCCCCATTAGACCATTGCGTCGTCGCGCGCGACGTTTTAACGGACCGACGGACAAGAGACGAAGCGGGAGGGAAGGTGATGCGCTGCGTTGTCGGAGCTCCGCTGCGACGACGGACAGTGATCCACAGGTAGAGGACGAAGCTAGACGAGCGTAATTACATTTTTTATATTCAATGAGTGAGCAGAATATTGATATTGATATTGATTTTCTCATATCCTTGGTCCAAGAAAGACCCATTATATGGGATAAATCACGCGAACACTACAGTGATAAATTTGGTAAGGCTAATGAATGGGCAGATGTTTGTAAGAAATTATTTCGTACCATCTTGCGTTGCGAGGGCGCAGCGTCAACGCAACGCAGATGTGGCATACAATGCGTTGTTCCGTTGCGATAACGCGATGCAACGCAACGCAACGGATTAATGGGGCTTCGCCCTAACTTGTACTTTGCAAATATGTATTCTATCAGTTTAGTCATGTAGATTGTACCTAGACAAATATTGTGACTTTAAAGACTTAAATGTGACTTTTATTGTCTATTAACGAGTAATACAATTTTTAATCCCATTTTAATTACTATTTCTATATAATTTACAGCTTCATCGCCCACAATGGTTTAAAATAACTCTAATCTTGGTAGTAAAAGATGACATAAAAAAAATTTCAATTAATTAGGTCCATTATTTTTTATCATTTATATAAATGATGTAAAATCCATTTTTAGGCATTCCAACTTCTTATTGTATGCAGATGACAAAAAGAT
Organism: Danaus melanippus; assembly: GCA_010014825.2. NCBI lineage: Eukaryota > Metazoa > Arthropoda > Insecta > Lepidoptera > Nymphalidae > Danaus > Danaus melanippus. Next base: position 2,817,945 of record JAAAKD020000001.1, read on the forward strand.
TTTCAAAATTACTAAAAACGAAACGGACTGCTTGGATCTACAGAAAGATCTGGACTCTTTAAATAGATATT
>JAAAKD020000001.1:2846350-2858823 GCA_010014825.2 Danaus melanippus
TAAGAAAGTCCAAGATACGTATATATTGAAGTAATTTATTCGGCAAGACGAGAAAGATAAATATAATATCTATGCAATGGCATGGATATTATATTTATCTTTCTCGTCTCTTAAACTCATTGGTTTAGAGATGCAGATCAGGTGGTTAGACATTGGAGATTTTTGCATTCCATTAGCACTAAAATTACGAACCTTAATTCATGATTGGTCTCCAGCATTGCTAAAATTTTATCTCAATGCGAGGTATAATAAGGTCGCATATATTTAATATATATATGCATGGTTCTTCGAAGGCAGCCCTAGTAGGTTATTTTTAAATTTGGTTAAATAGAAAGAGGAGCTTGGACGGTGGAGGTGAGAGTTTAACGGGCGTTAGATAGGGGGGCCCTAAATCTCCACCTGGGCCGCAAATACCAGACGCTGTGGAAGCTCCTCTCCCTGCAACGCGATACATCTTACACCCGCACAGTGAATCCATTGAATGCTAAGAGGTTTCGTCTCTTAAAATTGCATAACTTAATAAAAAATGCTATGCAAAAGCTTTACCGCTGCAGTCCCCAAGTGCCATATTTATGTTCTCATGGTTTTGAATAAATGATTTTAATTAAAGGAAGTCCTAGGAAGTTTCTAGGAAGTCCTAATTTTTAGCTGATGATGAGTAACATCTTTCCCAACTAAAGAGCAGTACTCAACTGGGCAGAGAGAAGTATATTATTGGACCTACGTTTTTTAGAAAGACAAAAAAACTATTCCTTAGAAAGTAATTTTGTAAGATGCTCCACATTTATTTAATTTAATTGTTAACAAAGAAAGTAAATTTATAAATTAAAAATAGTAATTTTATAGCATAAAAACATCCATAAACTTATTCATTCATAATTTATATCATGTCAGAATTTCTATTAGTTGAAATTGTTTTAAAAACAAACCGCATAGCTGTCGGCATTAAAATGAAATCATAAATTATGAAATAAATAAACTATTTTATTTATTTCATAATTTATGATTTCTCTACAACAAATGAGTGAGAACGTTAACTTAACCCATAATCAATCACTATAAGTTGAAATGTCACATTAAATAATAATACGGACAACATTGTTCACATCACTTATTCAGTTGGTCACTAAATATTATAAGTCAATAAATATTTCTTAAAAACTATCAAAACTCAGTAGAAACAAGACATCTACAACTAGATATGCATAAAGCAAAGAAATATAGTAAATATAATTTAATTTACATTTTGTAATAAAATTTACTAAGAGTATATATCCCTGATTATATAATGACTATATTTTAGGACTTATCATTATGAAGTTGTGTATAATTAATGTTCCTACATTTTCATTTTATTTCAATATTCTTTTATCTTGGGTTTTGAGGAAGAGAATGAATTTTGGCTATAATGCCGACCTTTATGTTCAAAGTTTACTTTTTTATTCTTATCAGTTCTGTAAATTGGAGAGTGTTCAATGAATTGTGTAAATAATAAATAATACAACCTGTGCCATAAAAAGAGAAAAGTAAATTTGATATCCTTTCATTTCAGACAAGAATGGAATACTAAATTCCAATACAATTGTATAAAATAAAAAAATTCATAACTATAAACAGATGCTACCTATTTCAAAAAAAGTTGAAAGTTACTTACGAAAAAAGTGTAAGTATATTTCATTCATTTATATATGACACTGCTTTGCGGATTTAATCGCGTATTTTTTATTTGCACCTCAACTCATAAATCTTATTTTTGAATTATCGTAATTATATTAATTCCAAGCTTTCTTTCGAAATTTCATGTAACTAAAAAAAGTCAGTAGCTTTTGTTAACATAATTTTCAATTCAGGGCACTGCCAATGCCCTAAAACAAACTGTTTAAAGAAAACCAACACGTTTAAATAGGTAAATGGTGCAGGTCTCATGGGTAAATCACACCACTACCCTAGCTACTTTTGGCAAATTTTCTTTTAAATGATTTTTTTTTATGAGAAAGGTGGCAAACGACCAGACGACCTACTTGATCGGTAGTAGTGACCGCTCCCCATGGAGATCCGTAACAAAGAAGTTGCGGATGTGTTGCCAGGCTTGGTTTTTGAGGAAAGGGAGAGAAAAGCGAGAGGGAATAAGGGAATAGTACGAAAAGGCGGGACCGGGGGAAGGGAAGCGACTCTCACCCTCGTCGGACGAAACGCAGTTATTAATGACTGCTTCACGCCAATCTTCTGTGAGAGTGTGGTACTTCATCGGTCGAGCCAGCCCATGTTCGCGCTGCAGTAACTTGACCACAGCTAGGCTCTACCACCTTACAAGGTCCCGAGACTTTTGCGATTATGAACACTTTGAAGTCCGATTGCAGCAAGTGAGGCATGCTTTCACCATCAACAACAATATCCGAAGCTACCTAGAGATGTGTGACAACCTGCCTTGTTACATTCTGTGAAGTCTGTTAGTGACGGCATAGAAGTCATCTTGAAGAAGTTGTCAATAAAATAAATAAAAAAACCGTATTATAAGAGTGAGTAATTACAGAGACCAATTAAGAAGACCATTTCTTTACATGAGAAAGTATAACTATGTATATTAATAAACTTGATTGTGACTGTAGCGTCTCATATATCGGTCAAAAGAAGAGTAGTATCGGAACAAGGAATAGAGAACATATCTTGGATATTTATGCTAAAGTTAGAAGTGGGTGTGTATGCATATAACAATGGACAAGCAAAATATTCGTTTTGTTCAATCATTCATTCTCTATCGTGAAGATAAATATTTACATACGAAGATAATCTGTGAGGCTTTTTATTTTATAAAAATATCCTTATTTAAATAGAGAGGATGATTGGCAATTATCTAATACCTGAGATTATCCCATCAAAATTTTAAAATACCATATCCGTGATCACCCTACGAGATAAATTTTAAGCTTTCTAGGTTCTTACAGAGTAGTATATCCTACCTATAAACTAAAGAAATCGATGAAAAAAAAGACTAATTGACAGATTTTTTCATATTCAGAATAATAAAAATACGCGGTTGTATTCCAAAAATATAGTTACATTTAAACGTGTCATAACAAAAAGCTTACATTTAATACACGTATAATTTATCGTAACTTGTATTTTTCAACAATTTAAGATATAAGAATAAAAAATTGTTTAAGTTTATTAAACTTTACGGTTAGTAGAGATATTTAAACCTATCGAATACTTCTTCTTGGAGTTAGTTATTGTTACATAAGCCTATAATAACTTTTTAGATTATCGAATAAAGCAAATGACGAAATGTACATACCTTTGAGACTCAAATAGAGGTGTTTGAAGGTTCGATGAAATATTTCTTCATAGTTGGTAAATATTTGGGGCTCTTTCCTCTCATCGATACAACATCATATGGAAGGTAAACTAACTATCTTAGTGTTCCGTAAACTTTTTCAACGTGTGTATGAAATACTTCAGATATCTTTTTCAGATTAAAGCCCTGGTCGTTTTGGTTTTGGAGATATTTATTTTCATTTGCCATCTGCTCTGTGCAAAGTATTGCTGTTATTTTCTGTTTCATTGAAATTATGAACGATTCCGTAATAATAGGAAGAATATGTAAGTTTTAAAATTTTAAAACCAGCTTCATTAAACTGTATACCAAATTTGAGTTTCTACATGAAATGAATTCTTTTATAATAAAATGAGTTATTAAAAAAGACAGCAGTTTATAAATGTTCAAATTATCATATCATTCAATGTTCAAATTATCGTTCATAAAATCTTTATAACAAAAATGGTATTAAATGTATTTTAAAAGATTGACAGTAACACACAGTTTCTTTGTACAGCTTACTTGTCATTTTATGGAACAACTTGCCTCTCTAGCATTCTCATGTTACGGCTTGCATCAAACTGGCATGTTCTAATAAAACAAGTTGAATCCGCAGAACTTAACGGTTACGTTGACCCCTATGTTAAGTTTAATTGCAATTTTGCCACATTCGCCTTGCTTTGGTTTGCCTTATGTACATATGTTTTCGTTTTTTTATTTGTTTCTTATTGAACTTATGAATCATAATATAATATTCAATAATCTTCTGTTGCAGTGGAACATATACTTCCTAATACAACCAAATTTCTGACTGTCTTGAATTGCCTCTCTGGAAATGAGACCGTATATGAGCAATTCATTTTCAAATCTTATTCTTGGATATTTGAAAACGGTTTATCTAACTCTATTACTTTGGGAATTCTTTTACCAGTGAGTATATTTTTGCAAAAGTTTGATGCTTCGGGTTACTGGTCGTTTTGTTGTAATGTCGAAAAATAAACACTACGATTAAGGTTACTTGGAATATATTTCCTATAAGATGCTAATCAATTTACAAAACTGCACAAACAAAAACGTCTTTCAGTTTTGAGTGAAATGTTTGTTGAAAAGGTTCTATTTCAATTTTATATTAAAGCGTAGTAAATGGAATGATTGTAAAATATCATTAATTATTATATTTTTTCCAGGTGCTTAATGCGATAATAACCTTGAACTGGAGCTACTGTCATGTGTTTGTCATTTGTATAAGTTTATATCTAACTACAATAATAAAGCAGATTAATAAGAAGATCCTATCATTTGATGGCCAGGCCAGTGCATCTTTAAATTCCTACCTGTGAAATACATTTCCTAGTTTTGTTTTATACATATTATTGTTGTCAGTATTTATCCACGTCTTATTGGCGTGTATTGAGACAAGATTATAATCGAGCCACACGATTGGTGGGGTCCTTCGATAACGTCAGTAATAGCATTGTATTGGCATCCTTCGCAAGCAATCTTTTTTTTGTATGCCTGCAATTATATAATATTTTAAGGTAATTAAAATGTGAATTTATCTTTAAAAAAATAAACATTTATTTAAAGTTTATTATTAATTTCTCAGAAACGACATATCTACACGACAGGGTGTGATATTGTGTCCTAAGAATACACCATAAACGCCATAAACATTAAGAGATTTCTTGGGAGCTATCAACAGAACCACTCTTGCACGATAATCGACTTTGACATGTCATTTATTTAATAAATTTAGAGAAGTGGTGTTACAAGGGTAAAAGATGATATTACGAACATTATTAATATACGATGGTAGAAGTAGTAGTAGAAGTAGTAGTAGAAGTAGTAGTAGTACGAACGTCCATTTTATCTTACTTCTGTTTTACACGAAAATTGTTCCGGGAGGCTATTGAAATTTAATAATAATTGATATTTAATAAATAATTAGGAACCTAGGAACCACAAATATAAAATCACAGGTCCATAATTATATTTCCAAAACTAAAGATACTAGCTTAATTTGAGATCACTGCGAACTTAAACGCGATAAAATGAAGATATTATTGGCATTAGATGACAAAAAAACAAGACTTTTTCATCTTGTCTGTGAGCTATCATCGTTACTACAAAGTAATCAAAGGACGGAAAAAATGTAGAATAAAATAATGAAATATTGAATATTCAAAGCAAGTCCGAAAAATATGTTTTTTTCATGCGTACTACGAAAAGTCTTAGATATCAAATATCATTTTGGTCACTGTTTTTATAAACAGTGCCGAAATTTAAATAAATAATTCATTTTCTCTGCTATGTATGTATATTAAGTTTTTTTTTTTAATGGAAAACTGCCTTTTTGTTTGACTTAATTTTTATCTCCGTAATAAAAATATTAAGTATCGAAAAATCACTCTTGGACTCGTCAAGTTTTTAATTGAAAATATTTTATTGCGTGACGATATTTATGTCATACTTAACACCTGTACTCAAATACACTACATATTTATGGTCTGTAAATATGATGATTTTCATTAAAATCCATGTAATATTATAGGTACATATACAGCTAGTATAATATTATTTATCTTAACCGGTGTATTAAACTGTAGGTGTTTACAAAAACCAACATTAACGTAAATTACAATATGTAATAAAAAATATTACAAAGATTTTAACAGCTCTTACTTAAATATTCAAAGTGTCATGTGACAGGTCTGTGAATAAAACTGTTATTAAAAATATATTACTTATGTTAATGTTATAAAGATTTGGAATGGATAAAAATAATCCAACCATCTTAAATTACATAAATAAAAAATCAGTTGGTTCGATTCTATCAGCTGAATGATCTGAGTGACCTTATTACACCCAAAATAAAGTAAAATCTGGACTTTCTATTACTTTTAAATCTTTAATTCTTTTGAACATAAAAATATGAAGCTTCATCATCTTATAATCAATAAAACATTAAGCTTCTTGATTATAATCTTCTTTTAATCATAATTGTGAATCTTGGAGGGTAAATTGATTTTTATCAGCCGAGAGCAATTTTTAAGTAATGTTTAATTCCCTTGATATTTTAGTTTAGGATTTATTTCTTATATGCATATAAATAATGTTTAAATTTTTAATATGTATAAATATAAAAATAAAAAATAAATAAGTTATAAAAACGCAAAATAATTTTTAAAATTATTAAATGTGAACAGTAAGTACATTGAATATATAACATAAAATTAATATTACACATCTAGCTACAAGATTTTTTATACAATTGTTGAGTTGCTCATCTCTTTCTCAGTATAAATTTTTGATGATTCCACTTCTGACCATTTTGGCAGGTGAAATTACGTTGGAAAAAAATATTTGAAACGACTACGCCAGAGACTTACTAACTTATTTTACTTAGTCACATGAAAGTTTTATTAAAGTAATTTTTTTATTGTTAAATAAATGAATTCAATTCTAAAAATAATTTCTGCCTATTTTTATTTAGTGGAATTACCAATTTTTCTCCACAAACAAGTTCGGCAACAAGTCTACAGAATGTCGTCTGTTGCAGATGTCCACAGTTTTGAATAATTTTTGATTATTTTTATGAATTAATATATATATATATATATATATATATATATGACAAAAATATTTAAGCCAATTCTATTGTATAATAAAACCAACAATGTGTTTCTTAAATAAAAACAATTTTCAAAATTAGTTTTGATACTTGAGAAAAGTTAAAATGAATAAATTAGTCCTAGTCCCATATTATGATAGTTAATTAGAAATGAATAATTGATAGTCGATATTATTATGCTCAAGAAAGCCTAATTGAACATCATTTCATATTTTATCTTCAATATCAAAGCAATGGCGAGAACATTATTTTCAGTAATTAAAAACAAGAAATTATTTTGATGTATAGCTAATTTTCATGAAGACTTAATTCTTATGCTAATTGAACACATGTGCTTTATTTCCTTAAATTTTTTAAATTTTAGTATTAAGTTTTGGATAATATTTAATATTATAATTTAAAAAATCGTCAAAAGTAGAAATATAATTCATCAAAACAACTTACAAAGTATAAAATATACAGAAAAATTAATAATGCTACAATGTTTTTATGTACACTAATATCTCTGGATCTGATATATTAGATAGTAAGCAAAACAGAAACAAAATTATTAAATAAATAAATAACACCGTATAGTTTGATATGGACTAAATATAGACGACATAATTATAACGCACTACGACTTATTTAAATTTCCACAAGTAGATATGTACGTATCTATGTTTGCACATTGTTACATAAATTAATACTTGTGAAAAAATATAATTTTAATCATCGTAGAAGTAAGGATTATCAAAAATATTACAAAAGGCGGCACAAAAAGTTACCTAGCATTTTGAATCCTATCAGCTTTTATATAGCCGTACATTGAATAGCTTGAATGCAAATATTTGTAAAATCTTGCAATGTTTGATGTTGCAAAATGTTAAAACACAAAATTATGAATTTTATTAAACCGCACGGAAATGGAATGGGAATATTTAGATAGCGCTTATTAATTATAACATATATGTATTTGTTTAGGAAAACAAAAGTCAACGGAAGAAGGAAATCGATTTTTCAATAAAATATTTATAGCTGGTAGGCAGTTAGTTTAAATCAGATAGGACAAACTAATATTGACATCAAATATTGATTAACATGAAATAATTTAATGAGGAATGAGACGTAATAGGTGAGGGCCAAATATATATTTTTTCTTTAACCTATAATAACTTGGCATTACTAGATTTTCTACTGTAGCCTTCGCCACTCTTGCTTTCGTTGAATTTGTTTTCGAGTACGTAGCGACAAGGAATCAATTCTTAATCTAAAAATAATAATAATATATAATAATACATATAACTATAAATATTCCGAAAGCATATACTTTTATTCTTATTTCTAAACTCGAATTTATTGTATAATATAACCAGTTTATATAAAATTAGAATAGAACGCTAATTAAGGTGTTGCAACTTTTTTCAAAACTTATACTGTTGTTATTAAAATTATGTAAGTATTCATTTTGTACCTAATATTAATAATATATTAATATTTTAACATATAATTTTTTTTAATACTATTATGTATAAATAACGCAATTTATTAGCAATAAGTGTAGTAATTCTATTTTATTATTCAGCGTCATGCAAGTGAAGAGGATCAAATATAATACTCAAACAGAGTTATTTGAAGATTCCATGAAGACATTTGTCCTTTTTGGAAAATACTTGGGTATTTTTCCACTTGCTTCCGAGAAGCGAAAAACAAAGTTTGAATAACATTTACATTTTTATATTCATGCACTACTATTGCAAATTAATTTTTAAGTACAAAACAAATCTATTTATTTTCAATTAACAGTTACACTTCATTGAATTGGAGATATGCAATAACATTTGTCATATGTTCATCACAGATGGTCTGTTTAATATTATGCTGTATTGGGATAGTGCAAACATCGGTTAATATTGGAAAAATTGGTAAGACACTGACCAAAAACTTAAAATTTAAAATTGTTGACTTTAATAATTATATTAAGATATGCTCTTTTTGTTTCCTAGCTCATATATTTTTCTATGGCAAAAATTGTCTATGCAACATTCTGATCATAAAACTTGCAATGCGATGGAATGACCTAAAAAAGGAACTGGCTTCAATTGACCTTCGTGAATACATCGATCCTAAAATTAAATTCAAATGTACCTTAGCAACAATTGTTTTAGCAAGCTTAACAATTTGTAATTATTAATTTTTTTAATATACCTTTACTACTCTTCAATTGTTCTGTTAGAAATTAAACTACATTTTGCTTTCAATTTTAGTTAATACTTTTATAGCTGATATGTCAAAACTAGCAGCTGCATTGGATTGTCACTACAGTGCTAACACATCGGTTTTTGAACAGTACGCTTTAAGGACATATACCTGGTTATTTAGATTTGGCATACCCTATTCTGGCCCATTAGGAATTTTATTGGTCGTAAGTTATTTTATCTATTATTACGTATTAGAATAAAAAATAAAGATTTTACATTTTAAGTTTTATACATTCTTAGTCGATATTATCATTAACTTGCTTTGTTTCAAAAATAATAAACATATTTCATTTTCAGTTGATTGATGTAATATCATCCATCAGTTTTTCTTACATTCAAATATTCGTTGTTTGTGTCAGTTTATACTTAAGTTCCATAATGCGGCAATTTAATAACAGAATACATTATTTAGATCGTAAAGTAAGTTTAAATTTCACTAAAAGAAATGAAATAACTTCTACATGATAAAATTTATATTTATAAAAGAATATTACTGTGTACAAAAAATGAAATCGATTGATAACTTTTAGTATATAGCCACGTCGTTTTGGCTTAAATTACGACAAGATTACAACCAAGTTTCACGTCTGGTTCGTTCCTTTGATGATGTTGTAAATGGAATTGTGTTTGTTTCGTACGCGAGCAATCTATATCTCGTGTGTCTTCAAGTATATTTTATGTTACGGTATGTTTTAAGTGTATTTTTAAAATTATTTTCCTTGCTACTAATTTTCTTAAAGAAATACGCAATATTTCCATATCATCTTTTAGAATTTAATATTCATTTTATAAATTACCAGTGAGCGAATTATATTAATTTATTTTTTGCAATGTTCTGTTCTATTTTAATAATTACATAGTTTGTTTCAAAAATCATAACATATAAAAGTTCATAATTTTCAAGGTTTAAATGAAACTTAAGTTTTCTGGAGATTTCGCGTTTTTATTTTTTTATATCAACACAATCAAGACGCTTGCGTGTTTAAGGGCTTGCATCTGCCCGTTATATTCGAAAAACCTAGTTTTATTTTAATATATACACTCAAAAATCTTAGATATCTATATAAATTTTATTATTTCTACCACAGAAATGACATTACCATACGACAAGGTTTTCATGTTTGCCCCGAAAATTCTTCCAGTGGGTATGTTTTTATAAATGTTTTTTTTATAAATAAATATATATGTAATTTTATTAACAATATTAAAACAAATAGACTTCAATAAACTTGTAATTACTCCTTATTAATAAGTTGAATTCCGATCGTATATTAAAATTGGATAGAGCATATTTTACCTTTGACCTTTTGGAATGTCTTAATTAATCCTATATTTCATTTAATATTATCCTCATTTATAGATTTCTTAACGGCTATGACAAAATCATTTCTAAAGTGTACTTCATCTATTCTTCTACGTATTACATAGGAAGAACCTTTGTTGTTTCTTTTACCGCTGCGAAAATTCATTCCGCTTCTTTGGAGATAGCACCTATCCTTTACAATGTACCACCACCGACATATTGTATAGAGGTAAGCAATCAAGCATAATATTTTTCTACTTGCGACTGATTTTCTTTTAAGCATTGATTTTGGTAAGAGCTTTATAAACAGGGCACCTCAAAGTATTAAGACTATAGCGTCGAATCCTGTTTATTTAAACATTTTTTTTTTCCTATATATTTAAGATTTGGAAGAATAAATGAAAAATAATTATGACTCAGTTAATGACCTAGGACATTAAATGTTCAAGTATAAATTATTTTTACAGGTACAAAGATTTATCGAGCAAATTCATGGAAACACAATTGCTCTCAGTGGATTAAATTTCTTCTATTGTACTAAAGAAGTAATTTTGTCAGTGAGTACTTTATACATTAAATATATATGTAGATATTATTTCATTTGTGGACGAATTATTCAAATAAAAAATATTTTACTAATCATTATATATATTTCTTTTCAGATGATAAGCACAGTGCTGACCTACGAACTTGTTCTGCTTCAATTTAATTGATCTATTTTAAGAATTAAAACACTTCGTTTCATATATTGTCTTAAAAAATATATAACCACGTGTTTCATATATATTACATAATAAACACAATGTTTTGCTTTATATATAAAGGTTTTTTTTTGTTTTAATAATTTACAAGCGTTTGTAACTAGGTTTAGCTTGGTTTTATAATTTATTATACATCGCTGCAACCACCAACACAGTATAATCGACCAACAACCAAATAAAACATTATTAATTCTTATAAAAACTATGAAAACATAATTACAACAGACCATGATTTAAATGACAAATAAAAGAAATGTCTGGTCAAAAAAATTACCTGGCACTATTAATGAACAATAAATAGAGTGAGATGGTTTTACCATAATAGTAAAAACTACACAGTTTTATATAATATGGAAATTGACATTTTAGAAAAAAAAATACTCTTAATGTTCTATGGTTAGTTCTTGCAAAGCGCAATGTACAAAGCAAAAATGCATTTGTTCAACAGTTATGATAAGTCAAACCCTCAGAAAACACCATCCTAACAACTGCGACATAATTACTTTGACACAAATCATATCCAGTCTCGTCTAGTAGTTGTCGTCTGATAAATTAATTATATCAATATATATTTTGTGTCATCCTTATTACTTAAAGATTTGATATTTTTAAAACATTTTCTGCAATAAATAGAAATGAAAGTCGATTCAGTCTTAGAGGCTAAATAGATTAAACTTCTGCAAATGGCTCCTTTTCATGTAAACGAGTAAACCTGACAATTGTTTACACATTAAAAGATTTTTGTTAGAAAATTAACTTTATATCTGTCTGATTAATTGTTTAATGTGCCATGTTAATCGTGGTTCAGTAACTCAATGACATTATTCGAAATTGACTAATTATTATAGTGACTGGGAGGTCACCCCCGTATACCCCGAGGTTTCAAGTTGTGTACTTATTCGGGTTAAAATTTCTATATAATTACTGTTTATTTTGACGTTCGCATAATTTATTATAGTGACTTAAAATCTTGCTTTGCTTCAGGTTTAAAGAAGAAACCTGTCCCTCAAATACTAAAAAAAATATTTTTTTATTATTAGACTACTAATGTAATAAGTGGCTATTCTTTTATCATTTACACTTTATCAGACGAGGGACGAAACCTCTTAGCACTCAATGGATTCACCGTGCGGGTGCCGGGTCCATTGCGTTGCAGGGAGAGGAGCTTCAACAGTGCTTGGGACTTGCGACCCAAGTGTAGGTTTAAGGGGCCCCTATCTAA
>JAAAKD020000001.1:2858923-2871427 GCA_010014825.2 Danaus melanippus
ACGTATTACATAGGAAGAACCTTTGTTGTTTCTTTGACCGCTGCGAAAATTCATTCCGCTTCTTTGGAGATAGCACCTATTCTTTACAATGTACCACCACCGACATATTGTATAGAGGTAAGCAATCGAGCATAATATTTTTCTACTTGCGACAGATTTTCTTTTAAACATTGATTTTGATAAGAGCTTTATAAACAGGGCACCTCAAAGTACTAAGGCTATAGCGTCGAATCCTGTATATTTAATCATTTTTTGTTTTCGTATATATTTAATATTTGGCAAAATGAATGAAAAAATAATTATGACTCATTTGATGACCTAGAACATTAAATGTTCGAGTATAAATTATTTTTACAGGTACAAAGATTTATCGAGCAAATTCATGGAAACACAATTGCTCTCACTGGATTAAATTTCTTCTATTGTACTAAAGACGTAATTTTGTCAGTGAGTACTTTATACATTAAATATATATGTAGATATTATTTCATTTGTGAACGAATTATTCAAATACAAAATATTTTACTAATCACAATATATATGTATTTCTTTCCAGATGATAAGCACAGTGCTGACCTACGAACTTGTTCTGCTTCAATTTAACTGATCTATTTTAAGAATTAAAACACTTCGTTTCATATATTGTCTTAAAAAATATATAACCACGTGTTTCATATATATGTAAAGGGATTTTTTGTTTTTTGTTTTAATAATTTACGAGCGTTTGTAACTAGGTTTAGCTTGGATATCTAATTTAGTGTACAACGCTGCAACCACATACACAGTATCATCAACCAACAACGAAATAAAACATTATTAATTCTTATAAATAATATGAAAAAATAATTACAATAGACCATGATTTAAATGACAAAACAAAAATTTGTTCAAGAAAATTACCTGGCACTATTAATGAACAATAAATAGTGTGAGTTGGTTTAATCATAATATTAATAATTACATAGTTTTATATAATATGAAACTTGACATTTTAGAAAAAAAAAACTTTTAATTTTCTATGGTTAGTTCTTGCAAAGCGCAATGTACTAAGCAAAAATGTATTTGTTCAACAGTTATGATAAGTCAAACCCTCAGAAAACACCATCCTAACAAATGCGACATAATTATTTTGACACAAATCATATCCAGTCTAATGTAGTTGTTGTCTTCTGATAAATTAATTATATTTATATTATTTTATGATAATCCTTGATACTTAAAGATTTGATATTTTTGAAACATTTTCTGCAATAAATAGAAAGGAAAGTCGATTCACTCTTAGAGGCAAAACAGATTAAACTTCAACAAGGGGCTCCTTTCCTTGTAAACGAGTAAACCTGACAATTGTTTACACATTCAATAATTTTTGTATACGAGTAAACTTTAAATCTGTCTGATTATTTATTAATGTTGTTATGTTAATAAATGAATAAATGACATTATTCGAAATTGACTAATTATTATAGTGACTGGGAGGTCCCCCCGTATACCCCGAAGTTTCAAGTTGTGTACTTATTCGGATTAAAATTAAATTAATTATAAGACTACTAATATAATTAATGGCTATTCTTTTATCATTTACACTTTATTAATTCATATTTTTCAAATTTAAACTGTACTAAACTACAGTAGTTAAAAATATTTGATACAGTGTGGTAAATAATTTTCAATTAATATAATATAAAGCTGGCACAAAGTCATTATATTTTGTTCAGAAGCTATGAAAGATAAATTAAATGAATGAATAAAATAATTTGACAGTTTTTTATATGACTGAAAAATTCTAGAATATTATTCATAATCAATAAAAAACAATGTTAATTTTGCTAAATTCTTAATAAAGATTAAAAGACAACTAGACATTTGCATGTCTATAATTATTTTTCAACTATATGAATTTAAAATAATCTTTAAATAATAATTCAACCTTATTAAAAGCCATTATTTAATAAGTAAAACATCGTTTTACGAACAATACATCTGAAATACAACTTCATTAAAAATGTTAAAGTGAATAAGGAGCCAAACAAATAGCAAGTTGTGTATTACTAGCCATGTGGGACTGATCCGAATCGAGACCTAACAGTGATATTCTCGATAAATAAAACTAAATGTAATCAAAGACAGACACTACATTAGTTGAAATAATAAATTATGTGATCCGATTTCTATTTAATACAATTAATAAAGACCTTGAACTTGACCTTTAGTGTATATTTATTATGAACTTGAATCCCGGACCATTGAATTAATATTACTTACATTTACATCATTCTCCATAGATTTTAACACTCATCTCGATACATGTTTCATTCATAGTGACACCTCCAAACAGAACAAAGGTACTTCCAATAAAAAATAAGAGGATAATCCCCTTGGTTGATTACTTGTTTTTTATTATCACCACCAAATTTAATGTAGTCTTCATATAAACAGACCATGTGCGACATAAAATTGTAATTCTTATGAAACAAAACTGCCCATATGAAATTTAAATAATCGTAAGTATTCACTCGATAAACGGCATTTATATGTACATCAGTTCAGATGACATTTTGGTACGTGTTAATATAAATTGTGAAAACTTTTGTCCAGTTATTTTTATATATTTCAATGCTTTTAAAAATCATACATAAACCTATTTCCTTACAACTCTATTTGATTGCTTTGCCAACACTTGAAAAAAGTTTATATTAAGACAAGATAAAATGATGAAAAACTCTTTGAGGTCATATATAGATTTTTTCATATTTCTATCTCCATTTAGTCTCTTAATATTTATATAACGGCTTCGTTTATTTTCCATATTATGACCGTATGTCTGTTCACTAATTATAACTAACGAGCGATGAACTCCTAATATTATTTAAAGAATCTTTTTAATTCTTTAATTTCGTGAAAAAGTAGACTTATTAATTATATATAAGAATTTTAGTTTTAAATGAAACATAATTAATTATTTAAACCTTCTCCATATATGTATATTGTATCTGTTACATAAATATGAGTGACAAAAATATTCATTATCGTACTGATTTACGTTGAGAGCATAAAAATATCCTTATCTTAATGTTACTATTATAAATATATTGTCTATAAAAATAAATAAAATATTAAAACTTCAATACTTGATGTTTAAATTTTAACACTAAATAACAATCAAATTATTGAGTACAAATGTGAGAAAATATTAAATCAAAATTGAGTATGTGTCATACAAAGTCATGTTATACAACACTATAAACTACTGGTAACAGCCTGAGGAAAGAGAAGGCTTGAAACTAGAAAGTTAGATATAAATTTCGGCTAAATATTGGTAAGTAAATTAAGTATATAAAATTAAGTAAAGAAGAAATGAAATAAAATAAATTGTAATTAATTGTATTTGCCGCTCAAAAGATGGGATGTTTAAAAATGTAATTCTAATCAAAACACTATTTTATTATTCTCTATTAGAAACGTTTAATATAAAAAAAAACTACAAATGATTCACGGATATCATCGAGATTTTGAACCAAACTATAAAAATGATCGTCTCCTCTTTTTGTGTTTCCTATTTGATACACATTCATAGTTTTACTATTAAGAAAGTAAATTTACATATAATAAAGCATAACATAATATATCAACGTATATAATAAGTTTGGGCTTTACCATCTCCCTCAAAACTTTCTTAACACAGGAATTCCGACAACAGATTATTGTTTATTTTGAACAGCAACGACCGCCGGGCAAAACTATGCCGTGTTTCTTGACAATTTGATCCAGATTTATGCAAATATTAGGATGTTGAATTTGTTCAGCCAGCTATGTATACATATATTGAAAGCAGCAAGGAAAGCAACATACATACTTCAATGTATTTAACTCTTAACTGGTATCGTGGGGGTAGCGCGACTCGCACGCGTCATATTTTGTTAAATTAAATAGGTTTAGGATAGGATGTGAATTTCTTTAAAACTATACACCGCGAATAAAAGCCATTTAAGGTAATCTCATTACGTTATGACTTGCTACGGGTGCCGGAGGTTCGGCGCTTTATTTTTTACCTCAACGGAGTTACGTGCATTATGGGGGTCGTGCGCCCCCCACTACACCAGTTACGTAAGTTTTTAGTAAATATTTTATTTCATTTATTCGTATGTTTTACAATTATATTGTTAAGATGGAGAGACCGCTAAGTGAAAAAACGATAGAAGACATATTGGCCGCGGATTCTGACTTTGAATTAGTGTTGAGTGAATATCTCGAAGAACATGTCAGTGACAACGAAGAATGTAATCAGACAAAGACCTGGATTGATTGGACCAGCAGAGGCTAAAAGTTAGATATCTACCAAAGAATCATTTGAGTTACTCATAGACTGTAATATTATACGAATAATAAAAATATATTCCAACGAAAAAATTACAGAGAGCTCAGAAAATAATTTTACGGTCACATTTTTTACAAACCACGTTTCTGAAACGGATATTAAGGCTTTTATAGGTCTTTTATTACTATCCGGAGTTTTAAGATCGGGATATGAGGATGTAGAGTCTTTGTGGGACACAGATGGAACTGGTCGCGAAATTTTTAGAACAACCATGATTCTGAAAATATTATTGTTAGTTTTGGCAAATCTTCGGTTTGATGATATTGCAACAAGAGATGAACGAAGAGCTGTAGATCGGGCAGCATTGATCTCTAAAGTATTTATTAAGGTTTTAGAAAACTGTCAGCAGAATTACGGCTGTTCTGAATCTGTTAATATTGCTTTGTCCATTTCGAGACCAATGTTTATTCCGGATTGTAATAATCCTGAAAACTTAGTTATATATGTACTTATATTTGTGTTGATTTCTTTTAAAGAACGCTAATTAGTGGTTTATTTCTTTTTATTTCCACAGATAATTGTATAAAGTATAAGAAAATACATATATGTTATGTAGCCTAAGATTTAAAAATTATTATTTTTTCTAGGTTTGAATTGTGTTAGAAAAAAATAATACAAAAGTTAATATAATAGTTAATACAAAAGTTGTAACGTTTTTGTGATCTCTTCTAGTAATAAAGCAAATAGAATTACATTAATAAAACTGGATTAGTTCAATTAAAGAATCTTGTTATTTATCTTTTTAAATCAAACTTAAATAAAATTACGAACATTTGTATCCTAGAAGATGTGGTTTAGTGTGGTCCGAGCGACCACAAAACCAGTTACGTTCGTCAATTTTACGATACCAGTTAAAGGTTAAACATCAATAATGTAGCCTTTTTCCAGCTGTATATTATTGAATATAATATACCAGTAGAGACCTGTTAAAAATTTTGATTTGAGGCCTAAGTAAAATAGTATCATATAGGTTTTTAAAATATGTGTTTAAACACGAAAAAATTAAGCATTCAACTAAAATTTAAATAAAATTTATTGTTTATTGACTTTTTGTCTTATTACGATCCGATAACTAATATCAGGTTTTGTTAATCAAAAGAAATATATATATGTACCAATATGTGTATAAAATTACCCGGGAAGTCATTGAATTACCTAGAAACGGGGTAATCAATTGATAAATTTGGTTCAGCTTCAGTAAGATTAGTAAGTAGATAGCTACAATGACTAAGAAATTTAAATATAAACTTACTCGATTAAGAAATATTATTACATCACTCGTTATGATAATTTTGTTTTATTATTATTGATACAATTCTTGTTAATTATTTGCCTCTTGAATAAGTTTAAACAAAATTTGAAAACGCCTTTCCGTTTGGTTTGCAGTGTGGGACTTCTATCGGAGTAACTATTATACGGCTTATAGGTGAAATTATGCAAATAAGTATCCAAATTTCTTTTTGAGTGGGGCATACAAGTTTATGATAGAATTCCAGGCTCATTAACACGGACGTGTCCCGAAGCTCAGTGTTATTGCCGATGCTGTTCATTACCTATCAACAACGTGTTCCAAAACAAATAACTTACAATATTGTGAAAATAACAGTACGAAAGATAAACTTATAATAGCAAAGCAAAACCAAAAATATTCCTCTCAAATAAAGGGAAGCTTACGGAATCAAATTTGTCTCTCAAATTAAGATGTCCTGAGAACCGATCTACGATTGGAGGAGATCAAGCCTTGTTGAGTTAAACCCTAGGAAGACAAAATTTATGAGTTTATAGCTCTAGAACCATATTTTCTGTTATTATGAAATTGTAGGGTTGATGTATCGAAAGAAGCCCAGTTTTATGGTCATTTGGAAAGTAAACCTCAATTACATACCAAGAATCTGAGAATATTAAATAAAGTAATACAATATTTCACTTCAGGACACTGCCATACAAATCACAAATTCGTACTCACATGGAGTATTTCATGTCTCGTCTGGTACGATCTTTTATCAACTACATCAACTTGATTCTGTAGATCGCCAAACAATGTGACTGTGCCTTTAAATTTCTCTTGTATGAGTTATATGGCAGGAAGAGTTATCCTATTAATACGATGGTAACCAGAACAATGCATTTAATTCCAAACAAGTTCACAATTATAGCTCCCACATTTACAACGATGATCTAATAAACAGTCCTCTCTGTAGGACGAATATGAAACTAAAAACTGGTGAAATCGCGCAGTGGATTGACTGAAAAGAACAAACATAATGGTCAAATGGAAAACAGCATAATTTTCCAAATTCGGAAATACCCTTTTGAAAACCATTTATAATTTCATATATTTCAAATGTCTTCTTTTATTCAAATTATCATTAAATAAACAATTATGTTTTAAAATATTTATGTACTTGTACGCTGTACATACCTCCAGATATTACGGATATTGTAAATAAAAGGGTAAAACATGAAACTGTATTTATTTAAAAAATAATTAGATAAATTCAATTGTCGGAAAAATTACATTACGTTAAAATAAAGACGATACTTTCTTATATATAAAAAGCTCTTCATGAGATATAAAACGGTTATATTAAAGTGCTATTTTTTTTATTATTGATGACATGAAAATAAAGTGGCACGGAACGAATTAATAAATGATTAGTTTCAAGAATATTTCCAATGATTTATGATAGACTTAAGTCTGTCAAGATTTAGGTAGAAGATTAAAATTAATACTTCGATTGCTGATTGTTGATGTGTCGAAAAATTTGTTTTGTAAATCAAATTTATTGTATCTTTTTACATATTGAAAAATATATATTTTATAATATTTTTTGTAATATTCCTTTTATATATAGTACAATACTTTGTTCTGTTTTCTATGATTGAAATTTATTTATATACAACCTGATTAACTGGATTACACATTTTTTAATATTTGTCATATTGTATTAAAATTAGTTCGTATTTTATAATCGCAGCAGCCACCTGGAAACAAATAATATTATTTGTATGGCATCATGACTTTACCGCATAAAAGAATGAAAATTATAAAATATAAAAATTGTATGGATTTAAAAACAAATTTTAATTCATAACAAAAATGAACAAACCTCTAAAAGCTTCTGTCGATTCAGAACAAAAAATCCCATACCATTAAGAGATATTTGATCGTTATTCAATTGGGTTACAAGTCTCCTTATCTGTCAACATACATATATTAAAAAGGATCATTAACCAAAAAGTGAGTTAAGAGCAAAAAATGAGGTCGTAAAATAAAAATTACAAAATAAATAAACCGTAGACTTTGCTGTTTCCCAAAAATAAGTAAAATTCTGATTGAAAATAGTAACTTAAGATATACCTCTATGTTATAAGCAAAGCTAGGAAATGAAGAAAGGAACGGCAATGCTTTTTGAGAGTGGAGGTTGATTTCGGCAGCCGCCAACACAACACTGCTAGCTCTCAACAGCAACCAACCCAATGAGTAAAAGTAATAAATCCTCTTTATTAATGTGCCCTTCATAGATCTGAAAAATTCAATTTAAAGAACATTTCTGAGTTTTATAAATATGACCTATAAAACATACCTACCTACCTTATACCCAAAAACAGCTGCAAACATATGAAGTATAGATTATTCAAGTTGGACAACAGTATAAGCGCTCCGAGCTCTATATCAACTTTACGTACAAGCGCTGATTGCTGTACAAAAGCTTGTCTGATACGTCGCCACACATGTACTCTAATATGTAAACCTGTGGTCCACTGAAATAGCAAAGCTAGTCAGTATTTCAAACACAAAGGATTATAATAATAAAGACCAATATTTAATATGTATAATAAGTAATATATTAAGTTATTAAGTGATTAGAGTTTTTGTAAAACCCTCTTAGAAAAATCATTAAAAACTTATAACAATAGAGCTGTAATATATTTTTCTTGACCTTATTATGACTGTTATGATAGTTCCACTACATAATAATAAGAAACTAAATATTTTTATTGATTTGTTATTCTTTTTCTGTCATAGATATGTCTTTGACACTATAAGGAAGACGGCGATATGATTGCAATTTTTTATAGTAAAACCACGATTTGCAAACTTAAAATAATAGCACATTATAATAATAAAAATTCTCAAATCCTACTTTTTTTTCAGCTAAGACCTCAGTTTCGGATTCTACAACTTCTTTGACAAATTTGTTGAGTCTGCGATAACGAGATGACAAACCAATGCTCATAAGGATTATGATAAGGTCTTGGAATTTCCAAAGTATGGTTGCTGATTTACTCATAATAAATATTGGAATAGCCAGCCACAAAGAATATTCGTCTGCAATAAATATCCAAAATTTTAGATTAATTACAATAAAAACATATATTATTTGTAAAAGGATACCTTTCCCCACTTACAATCATGTATCAAAAATCCATGGGATGTTAATATATACCGCTCGAGATAATCTCCAGGAGGACAATCTAAGCCTGTAGCTGATATCATGCTAAGAATGTGCTCCACTGAAAGTAATGTATTTATTAATGATGTACTATTATTTAAACATGACTTGCGTTTTTGTTCGCTTCAACTGAATTTCATCACATCACATGGGCTTTATAAAATCGAGAGGTTTAAATCTAACAGTGCATAAATAAAAGATTTTGAAAAAAAATGTCCTTTTGGTCTCACCAGTTGCCGATATAGCTACAAAAAAACTAACAAAATTTACTTTCGTTCTAATAGAACTGTCCGGTAAAAGAAAACTAGCCCTTGATTCTATTCGAATCCAGTGCTTTGTTAAATATTGCCAAGATTTAACAAACTTCCAAGAAATCATCAACGAAAGAAGAGCATTTCCATAAAAAATTGTTCCAGAGAGTGTTGATGACACATTACCTAAAATCAAAAGAAGAATTAAATTAAACTATTATATTTTAATAAACTATAATATTTTCCTAGAATGGAGACCACGACTCGGCTACCGTAAGGTAGGCCGCCCCCCTGCCAGGTGGACTGACGACCTGAAAAAAGTCGCTGGAGAGGCCTATGTCCAGCAGTGGGCAGTGGATGATGATTATATTTTAATTACTATAATTAGGATACACTAAACAATTTTTCAGTGTATCACGTTTGTCATGAAATTTCACTTTCTTGTTTGAAAGTTTTTTACGAGCTTTTCCATTCTACAGCTTTAAGTTTCTAAAATGTACATCAATGTTCATCATCAAAATATAAAAAGTTACCCGAATGCGGTAGATGTTTAGATTTTATTGAATAAGATAAAATGTATGTCAAATGATCCACTATATATTTGTTATTTACGACAATTGTATCACTTTAATTTATGTAATCATTAATTATGTCCAAAATAAATATTTGAACAGCAAATTTTCACATAAACATTGCATTGAAATAATTTTAAAATTAAAAGACTTTGAGAAGGAGTTTATTTTCAATAGGTATATAAGTTATTATTATTATTATTGCAACTTACGTCCAGCAGATTTTGTCAGAAGTCGGGCCAATTTCCATACAGCTGCAACTTCTATCACAGACAGCAATGCCAACATGACTATTGTCCAGAAAACTGATGAATTACCACCGTATGTTGGAATACCAAACCATTTCGCCTTATTAAATATAGCCTTCATGACCGACACGAAACCCTGGATAATGATTTTCTCATGAGTCATGAATGTAACGTAAAAAGTAAAACCATCAAAATACAATGGAAATGCTTTACATCCGTTTTTGAACTCAGCCCCATTGGAATTATTCTTTTATTGTTATTCCTCATCTGCGATGTAATATAAATACAAAATAATTATATTTGTCTTTTAACCAGACTCAACAGTAATTGATACGAGACTAACATTAAAAACTTATTACCTCAAGTCTAACATACCGTTCTAGTTGAAGGAGATCACACAATTCAATAAAGTACTATAAATAATGTAAAAGTTTACACATTACAAGTGGTAGTAGTACACATTAGTATCATAATAACAGCTTTTGTTTTTAACACTTTTATGGAACACTAATATTATACAGTTTAAGGGTTTTTCATGAATATTGTAGAAAACAAAGTTTAACATTATAAATACTTTAATACCACTGTAGCTTTTGTTTCCTTTAATAAAAATTCATATAGCAGTTATTATTGTTTACGTAGAATAATTGTTGAAAGTAATTGCATTTTTACACGACAGTATAAATTATTCGTGGACAAATTATAGAGTAAGTTGTAATTATATTGACATTGTATATTTTAAATTAAACCCATAACGAGATTATATTTTGTCAGTCAAAAATATGTTTTCAAAAATTTATCAAATTTTGTTATGTTTGTTGTACACTTGGGTATAAATGAATAAGATAAGATTTACCCAAAATTATATTCTGTGAACGTTCCTGATCTGGCTACTTTAATTTTTTTGTTTGGCTTTAATTTTTATCTGGCTGAAGTACTCTTAAGATCAAAAAATATTCGTTTTATTACCGCTGAGATATAAAAAGTTCATATTTTTCGAACTTACGAACTTATAGGAATGGTTTGCTTATGACATTGTGTTTCTCAGACAAGATATAAAAATATTTTTCTCTCTTCTTTATTTGCAATGAATTTTTGTATTAGTATATCAAAATCACATTAAGATGGCACAACAAGCTCTGATAAAGAAGAGTTGAAGACTTCTTTTAAGCGGCATACCAAATCATATGGTCACACGTGCTCTCTAAGTCGAGAAGAAAGCACTTATTATCAGCAATTGTTCCGTGATATCCTTAAAACTGTCCGTATTTACTATTTACTCTTAGGATATTGTTTATTTGCAATATTATTATTAGATACACTATCGTTTTTTATAGAACAGTCTCCTTTATAATCAGTACTATAATTTGTTGTAATAAATTGGTACAGTGAAAGGTAATTTTAAGTAAGATTTATTCTTTTTTGTGCATGTTAAGGAATTAATAATTTAAGATTGATAATTTTCAATATAAAATTTTATTTTACATAAAAATATACACTATTTACTTTCAAATATACACTGTTATTAAAATTAAGAAAACAATAGTCTATTAATCTAACCATAATAGTAATAGAATGATTAGTCTAGCCTCTAGTCGTGGAACGTAACACATATATATTTTTGAATTTGTATGAGGTACAAAAATATATCCAACAAAATAACCTCTATAATACGTTATACCAACACTTATCGTCCTCTATTAAACTCTGTTTACAAAACTACTGTAAATATAAATATAAACATATATACTTATTTATATATTTGAGGTTTATATTGCCAATAAGAAACACAAAAAATACTCGTTTATCTCACTAATAATCATCATAATTCGGTTATCTTACTAATAATATCATATCAATACATATTTATTAAATTAATAAATATTCTTTGTCAAAATATGAAAATGATTGATATTGACTGAATTACACGTTAAACATCAGTCATTTTTATATTAATAACAATTACATGACAACATGAAAATGTTTTCTAGAGACAGAGTTAAATGATATTTCCTAATGCTTTCTGCTCATCCGTTTGTCTTGAAATTTCTATGTTCTCTTCAATTTTCTTAAAAAAGATATCAAGAGGAGGTAGGAAAAGGTTGGCGGAATATTAAATATATTTTAAATAACAAAACTAAAATACTCATGTTCAATTTTACTTCATATATTTAATACCCTTCATTGTACCTTATTATTTTTGAAATATGAATGCAATAGAAGCACAAATTCAGTTGCATAAACTACTTTACCTTCACAGTTGTATTATGGTTTTGATGTTTTATTCTGGGTAAAATATAGAAATTACTTTTTGTTTTTTCATAAATAACAAAATGAGTTCTAATGAAGTCAGAATGAACTTTCAATTAGTAATTTTATTTATTATTATATTAAATATTAGTAAATGAATCTCGACTCTTTTTAATGGTAACATCTCCACTAGAACATGAACTGCATTTATTAAAATGAACTCCACATATTCTGGAGTACGTTTGATTAATTACTGTTTCTTGCATCGATTAATATTTCTGCTAGCGTATATGTAAACAAATAAATGACATTGCCTGTTTGCTATATTAAAAGAACTGCTTTTAACTAAAA
>JAAAKD020000001.1:3667881-3682256 GCA_010014825.2 Danaus melanippus
TCAATATTGTAAATTATCTTGTTAGTATGTTAATTACAAGTAACGTAAATATTACTGATTATAAATTAAATAACGTTACGTTTTATTTTAACAATTTAACAAATACTATCGACATAGTATGAATGATGAAATGTATGTCCGTTTAAAAGTAACTAAGAATTTTAGTTACTACGCGTTTTCTATTATTTGATGACTACAAAATAGTGTCATAATAAAGAACGTGTAGTATCCGAATAACTAAGTTATACTTAAGTGAATACACGCGTAAATCTTAGATTTTTGATGCGGGTACAAATTCATTTCCGGTACTCACACTCCATTAGCGAGCATAATGAGTTTGGTAGTGTCGTTGAACATGACGCCCACACTCTCATCGCACAGCTGGTAGCCGAAGCCGTACTTGTCGCTGTAGTCCACCCACTTGCCGACCCAAACCAGCGGCTGAGAGGACGGGTCACACATGTCGTCGTTCAGACTATCACGACGGCATTTCAACTGGGGGATACATAATTAAATATTAAATCCTCAATATATAGTGATAATGTGCAAGGTATATTAGAAAAAAATCTTAAATGAGAAAAATAGTGTCCAACATAGTCAAAAGATAGGATTTTGGGCTAATGAAATTCCTGTACATGAACATTTTGAATACTATATACTCGTTAAACCTTTGTTTTAATATGGTCGCTAATAGTTTTGGGAGAAGCGTCAGAAACGGCTAAATAAATTCCCTTATTTCATGTTCGTTAGGCATGTAACAGAATCATTAGAAACTTTAAAATGTTACACGCTAATCATCTACATACTTATTAGTTAGTAAATAGGTTCATGAAAATATTGATAACATCAAACATCAGTCTTGTACTTGTATCTCTGCTTGTGATACACTTGTATATTCGATAACTCTCATAGTTTTTTTTTAATACATATATATTCTTAAGGTCGTCAATTGAACATCAATGTAGGGGGTGAATTTTATGAATCGTTATATTTAAACAATATTTACCTTGCCGCCCAGTAATGTAGCGAGCTGATCGCGGAGTAGTATCAGATTGAGCCTGTGTGAGGTCGGGTCGACGGCGCGCGGCTCCACTCCCGGGCCACGCTTCACTGGCGAGTCCACCGCCATGATCTGATCTGCTGATAGTATACATTATCTAAATGTATTCTTTTAATTCAAAACGGGTAAGGTTCTATATTGATTGGTGTTTTTTTTAAATAATTGAATAACGTTCAAAATCGCAGTTTTCAAGTTGACGGTGGCATCCTATAGTTTAATCATTGTTCAGAGCATTTTATAAAGAGACACACTTCAGAATGAAAAATCTTTCCACCACCCTTACGAGGTAGTAACTTAATAATTCATATCTTTTTCATTAATAAACATTAATTTCATTTACATTCAATTCAAAATTGAGTATCCTCAAAGCTGATAAGCATTTTTGAAGTGGGTTTTGAATATTTTTTAAGAATAACACTCGTTTACGGTACTTTTTATTAATAAAGTAATTTCATTTCGTAAATATTTATTTTAATTATCCATATACTATCAGATATTAGGGTATATTTGCCTTAGTATATATTGTTTAACAGATCTCCACTTACCATTTGTATTGACCTCGTTGAGAGGTCGCCTGTGCAATGTAACACCTTCCAGCTGATCGGTTCTCGGGGCGGTCGTGAGACAGGACAGAGGCAGAGCTGCCGGCATGATACCGGACGAGAAGAACTCGTGTTGCAGCAGCTTGTCCACAGACGGGCGTTGGGACGGCTTAGCTTGAAGCTGCAAGCCTATCATGGAGATGGCTGGCTTACGGAGCGATGATGGAATCCTGAAAGAAGTCGGATGTGTATATGTATATGCGAATTTTTGTCTTTTTTCAAAGTAGCTGGAACCTGATATAACATAGGTAGTAGGTTCAAATTCTGCTCATACAATTGATGGGTACAATATATCATTCTATATTTTCTATTTGAATTCCAATTCATGTATTATCTCAATATTTCTTTAATGTTAATAATATAATTAAAAAAGCATTAAAACATAACAGACATAAATATTATTCCTCAACACTGTAATTGTTTGATTCTTGAGTGTCATAAGTTTTATAACAATTGAATAAATGTACACATAAATAATATATTAGTAGTTGAACATATATTAACATTGATAAATAGCTTATTTTAACATAAAGGTAATTTAAAGCTGGTGTGAGTTGTTAGTTACTAGCTGCAGTATATATTGAAGCTGTACAACGTTGGCACAATGCATATTAAACATCACAATGGACTGATTCTCCGTCACCATATCTCTATATAACCTGTAGCGTTGTTTGATTGTGTTATTGTTGACTACAGCCTGAGCATAACGTGAGCCAATTTCTTGCCAGGGCCCAGACAATGCCTGCAGAGCTAGAGAAATCCCCTCTCTGAGTAGAAATATACATAAATATAATACAAACTACAATATTTATGTGAGGAAAATGTTTTTTAATCAATATATGTATAGAATAATGGAATAGGGATATGTTAATTAAGATCGGCTCTAAGATTTTAAAGCCTATCTGTATATTATGTGTGTATAAATAATGCATTACCTATATTCACACTGCTTGATTCTTTTGTAAGTGTCTCTAAGAGTTGACGTTTCAAACGGTGGTCGTCCTACCATCAGGGTGTACATGATGCAGCCCAAGCTCCAAATGTCCACTTCAAAGGAATGACCATCTCGAGTCAATATTTCCGGAGCTATGTAGTTTGGTGTGCCACATAATGTGCGTTTTCTTTCACCTTAAATAATATATATCCTTTTATACCATGACTTTACTCAACTTACCATTATAAAGTTGGACCAATAAGATAAAACAACAATTCACTCATTAACTACAATTTATTTTGAATGTTTAGTGAGTATGAGTACCAATGGGAACGTTAGAAAAAATTATGTTGCATTTAAAATTTGTGAATGAATAGACAAATCTTTAAGTCGGATTAGGAGTTAAATTTAAACTTTTTAATACCTTCATATTCAATCTTAGCAGCGAGACCAAAGTCCCCAATCTTGACGTGAAGGTCATCATCGAGAAATAGGTTACCAAGCTTCAGATCCCTATGAATAATTCTTCGGCTATGCAGATATTGCACTCCCAGTAATATCTGATGCATGTAGAACCTTGTTTCTGGCTCGGTAATAGCTTTTCTTCTCTTATGTAACTCCATCATGGACTATAGGAAAATTTGTTTAATGCTTTCAAAATTGTTGGGTCTAATACTAATAGCCTGCCTAAGACTTGATTTACAATTAATAAATTTGTTATTTGCTTGTGAAAGATAGTTACATTAAGATATTGATAATAATTAATAAGCCAACTTAGTTGTTATAAGTAAATATTTTGAGTTTGTGAGTTTAAAGTTACCTATAGAAGAAACCTAATGAATAATTATATAAGTAATTACTACTGTGAAAATACCAACCCGTCTCTTGCACAGCTCGAGTACAATGTAAATATTAAGAGAGTCCTCGAAAAAGCTGTGGAAGCCGACGACATGTTTGTGCTGCAACGACCGATGGATTGAGATCTCTTGTGACATTTTCTCCTTCTGACTGGATTTGACCATAAGTTTCTTTGAAACAATCTTTCCAGCATAGATTTGGTTCGTAGCTATGTCTTGTATTTCGTAACATTTTGCGAATCCACCCTAAAATATATGCAACGACTCGTAAACAGAAATCAGAATGAATTAAACATTTCTTTTCGAAGTGTTCTGAAACTTTATGTAGTTAATAATCGTTATGTTTAACTAATGGAAAGCATATATTAGACATTGTCTGATAAACTATCGATATTAGTTTCATTACGAGAAAGTGGAATATAATGAACAGCGTAACGGTTACTAATGCAAAACCATTGCCTGATGCTAACCTTAATTTATGCTAATAATAACATATGATGCTTTCAAAGCGCTATTTATGTAACAAGATTATACATGGTGAAGTTCGATTGAATGTTTTGACTATTGGAAATATTCTGTTATAATATTGTAGTATAAGAACTTATTAACTTACCTTTCCAAAGAATCTTAATCTCTGGTATGTGCTGTTTGTTTGAGGATCGTGAATAATTTCAGGAATTTCTTTCTTTTCGTCTTCTTTGATCGAAGTCATTATAAATTAACTTAAAAATAAAGTAAAATCGAATAAAACTATAACAATTATAAGCAAAGATATTGATGATTGTTGACAAATTCACAAAAGAGATTTCAAACGGCAAATCGTTTGAACTTTGAAGGCAGTTGTAATGAATTTTGAACGGTTTATTGCAAGAGCCAATAGCGGAATAGTACTCTCGTAACAAATAATGTTGCTACTCTATAATCTAAATGTAATTTTATTTATGGCAACTCTAATCGACCTTAACATATGGTTATGGAGTTATACTTGTAAAAAAAACAAACTTGTAGATTCTTAATACTTATTTATAACATTATTTCTTTTCAGTTTCTAAACATGTTATATTATTTTAATGAAGTATCATTTAGTTTAGAATAACTTAAGTTATTTAATATTTTAAACATTTTCTAATAAACTAAACGAATAATCCATATTAAATTTTGAAAAAGAAATCTAATTAAACAATTATATTCCATTGCAAATCAAAACTTATAACTATTTAAAAACTTTACATCAATAATTACTACTACACAATTAGGCAATTTATTAATGTTGTTTAGAGAATAAGAAGTTTACAAAGCTATAATCAATTAGGTATTTAAATTAAATAAATATTATTTTTTATTAATTATAATAATATAATTCGTTTATAAAATATAAACGTTAATATTGGCAACTTAGTGGTAGTTCATGACGTTTTATTTGACGTTTACCAGATAACTATAAACAAAAATCAAAATAGCCTCGTACATTATGGTTACTAGATTTCATACATATGGACTACGCATGAGAGTTGTTGTGGTAATATTGATGAACGATTAGCGAAGATAGACCTCTTGTAACCGTTATTTTGGTATTATTATCGTCTAGTAATTTTATTACGCATTAATGCATTGATTAACCTAAAATCGGTTAAGCACTTGAAGGTATTCACTTCATCAACAACCGTTCTGCAGGCCTGTGGTTTTCTGGTTTAACCACCACCCGATTACCAGTTTTTCTGAAAAAAATTAAAACCTGTTTGTTAATTTAAATATACAGTTGGCACTCGGGCACTTTCGATAACACATTGACATTAGATGTATATACTGAGTGTACCATTTAAAGTGTGTGTCTAAATTTACTAATGTAACATAAAAAATGTGTGGTAGTGACATTTTTTTGCAATCTTAGCAATCATTTAACAAGCAATCTGTAAATTAAGTTTGGATTTGCATTTACAACTCTGATCTCTCGTTATTTTTCAAATAAAAAATATAGAAGTTATATAGGTATTTTCTATTTTGAATCTAAATAATATTTTTTCCAGAAAAAAGAAAAGTAATCATAAATCTAGTTGCACGATAACTATCATAAAAGTGTCATACGATCTTAACTTATTTTTATAAAATCTGCTAGGTGTTGTGAAGCGGAGTGTCACGGAGTTACTTGGTGACCTTTATAAGCTACTAGCTCTGACCCGCGACACTGTCTGCATAAAAAGAATATAAAAGCAATGAAAAAAGTTTGAAGTTCCGCATGCGTTATGACGCTTAATTTCGGGATCGGAATAGAAAGTAGCCTGAGTTACTCCTTACTACATCAGCCATCTACTAATAAAGTCCCGTCAAAATCGGTTCAGCCATTTCAAAGATTAGCCGGAACAAACAGACAGACAGGAAAAATTGCAAAAAACATGTTTTGTCACGCCTTAATACATCAGTTTTCTGACTCTGAATGCCCCGTCAAAAACAGTCTAGTAGTTTTAGAGATTAAACTAAACAAACAAACCTACAGACAGACGGATAAACATTGAAAAAGATTTTTTTTTTGTATATGAGCATATGAACTAAGTTAAAAGAGGTTATTGTAACATTACAAACGACTATAACTTTTTTTTTTGAGTGGAGCCAGCGGAGCGAGCGGAACGTTCTATACCCCACTCAATAATTTCTTTGTGACCAATAGGCTCCGCAACAGCAGGACCTACAGCGATAAAATTTTCAGGCTATATTCGGGTAACCCATCACATGGTTTGAGGCAAAAAAAAAATTCAAAAAAATCCTTGAGGAATAATAGGTGCCCGTTTGAAGTTGTCCACGTTGCCCATAGACATACATGTAAAAAATTTTTTTTGGCGCCAACATGTCACGATATTGTTTCCGATTCTCTAAGAGAGTTTTTTATTCTCTAAGAGAGTTACATATACGCATGAACGTGAACTTTTCACTACTTTGCAGTGCTATCAGTGCAAACGCTCGAGTCATCATGTCTACGAAGATTTAAATGATTTCCCGAGGACTCCATCATCAGATCCTGAGTTGGTAACAAATAACAATGGAATAACATCAGAATGCCCTTTCTAT
Organism: Danaus melanippus; assembly: GCA_010014825.2. NCBI lineage: Eukaryota > Metazoa > Arthropoda > Insecta > Lepidoptera > Nymphalidae > Danaus > Danaus melanippus. The sequence continues at coordinate 3,674,398 of JAAAKD020000001.1, forward strand.
GACAACGATATTTTTGACAATATTTTCTTATAGACTAAACAAACAAATGATGGTATTGAGAACATCATCTTATTTGAAATCTGTAAAAAATTAAGCTCATTTGCTCCTGGTTAATCTGTTCCGGGATTAGCCCGAACAAAAATACAGCTAGACCGACACATAAAAATCTTAAACATGACAGGAAATTCGGAAGTACATACAGACAAAAAATAAAGATTTTGATGTACATATGTACATATATCGCCTCTCATGCATGAGGGCGCGGGTTCGAAACCAGGCAAGTACCAATGTGATTCTTCCGAGTCATATGTACTTTCTAAGAGTATTTAGACATCACTGATTAATGCATTCCCAAAGAGGGTTGATATCAGGCAGGCGGCCGGTCGTGAAAACAATTAGCCAAAACTATTCACAACATGTAAGGCAGACCCTGGTTTAAGCTGGGAAATTGCCAGGTAGAAGAAGATCAGTTATGCAGAAACAGTACGTACGGTTAAAAAAAAATAATAACATACGTAAAATAAATAAAGTACTTTGATTGTGTTACCACAATAAAAATATGAAACTTGATATTTAAATAAATATTGTTTAATATGGCAACACTGAATAGTTTTATAAAATATAGTATATGTTATTTGTCCATTAATTTTATAATTTTACCTGGAAAGTTTTATGGGAGTTTTAAAAATTTATGGATTTTTAGATTTCGGTATGCTCTTTCCGAATTTCAACATTGACACGTCGTACCCCCGCAGCTTGCGCCGCTATATTTTGTTATTTATAAGTCAAGTGTTAAAAGAAATGAAAATAAATTTAGCCTCAACCGATGCATAGTACAAAAATTCCTGTATGAAAATCTTGTATCAAACACTACCAGCTGACATACCTACGGCCTTTTTTATATCTTGAGTCCCGCCAAAAGTTTAACCTTATTATCATTTCTTTTGACACTCGATTTGCGAAGTCTCCAAACCGTTTTCTTTTACTTCTATTGTTTCCTTTTCTTAGAGTGAATTGTCACAAATAAAACAAATTTATGTATTAGAAGCTATGGCTATAAGAACACAAACAACACTGTACGACGATAAACGTATACTGATGACTCAGACTAAACTAAATATTTCTTGTAATATAGCTTCTACTGACCGATGTTTCGTTGAAAGTAGAGAGTATGGAGACTATACACAGTGTATAATCTCCATAGTTGAATGAAAGGGACTCAATATAAAGGCGAAATATTATCATAAAACCTGCTTCTCCAGAAACGGCGGCAGTAGTAGAATATTTTAGAAAAATATACTAAAACACGTGGTGATGCAGATCAATACTACTCCGCCGCGCTCGTACGTCAAAAGTATTGATTTTATGAAAAAAATATTAAAACATAAATCGTAGAAAATTTTGTACATAAATACTTTTTTCTTAAAATTCGTCGGGAAGGAGATATTCCCAAAAAACGGTTTTTAGGCGCTATTTTTTTAACACTTGACTTACAAATAAAAAAATATGGCGGCGCGAACGGTTGGGGTACGAGGTGGCAAGGGGAGAAATTCGAAAAGAGCATTCCAAAATCTGGAAATCCACAAATTTTCCAAACTCCCGCAAAACTTTCCAGGTAAACCTTTTTTTTGACCAAATGACTGGACTATATTGATTTTAGAAAACAAAGGAAAAGTGTTAAAACTTTTTCCTTAATAAACAATATGTGATACGGCAAAAAGAAATGATTTATTTAAATACCTAAATATATATTTACAAAGCTTTTTATTTGTAATGACTATTGACAAATACGTAAGTCGTAATCAAACTAGCATTAGGAGCGCTGTATGTAATTTCTGATTTTTTTTTTAAAGCTCATTATTTAACCTTCTTGGATTAAGAAACACTCCAGCCAGTATTTCTAAATTTTGGTAGATATATTTCTTCAAGCGGGAAATTTTAGATTAATAATGGTTAATGTCACTGCAAGTTAAATTTTCAACAAGGAACAAACAAGTTGTCCGGTAAACGCGTGGAGATTCCCTATGCTAATTACGTTTAATATATCCTACATAGGTTTTTACGTTCCTATAAAGCGGAATAACTGCATATTTGTTTTATATGTGATTTAAACATACTTAAAAAAGATATAAAGATTTTTTGGCACATAAATTTGCTGAGCTATTTATTTTTTTTAATAATTCCAAAAATATTCTCAACATTGCAATACAATTTTTTGTTAGAGCATCTACATTCGGATTATTTTGTTAAAGAAACCGTGCCCAGTGGTTAAATTAAAAAAAATAATTATAAAAGTGAAAGTTTTTATTAGAATCTTTGAATAACGTAGCAGGAAATACCTTTGTTTACTGCAAATGATTTTATGACTCAAGGAATGGGCCGGCAAATAATGATTCATGTGACGTTAATTATATAAAAAATAATTTACTATAATATATAGGTGACCGCTTGATAAATATTAATTTATCTTGCGCAGCCAGAGCTCCTGTTTCCTGTTAATGGTTTAGCGATCGTCGACTGTTAGATTCGATCACAAAGTATTTATGGTATTAATTAAAACTGTAATACTGCCATTGTTTTGTTGGTGTTATTGGATGAAGGCAGAATAAGACGATCTTCGGTTTTAAATTCCTTTTTTGAATTTGACAGTTTCTTTTTTTTTAAGAATGAAATCGTTACAATGTTTGTTTTTAATTGGGATGTGTTTCTTTAATAACGGTGTTCTAACACATTGGATGACGACTGATGAACGTAAGTATTAATTAATTTAATTCTATTTGGTTCTTTAATATCGTATATTCTTTTTACACTGTTTACTTTTTATTATTAAAAGTGTTTGAAATATAAAAACAATCCATTGGTTGGTTGTTTTATAAATTCTGCAAAAATATTGGAAATGAAAAGTTTGTGTCGATAATTTTATAATCAAAATAATATTTTTCTTGTAACTATTTAGATAATATTCCGTATGCTATTCCGTTGCTATTCCGTTAAAAAGAGTTTCGCGTCTTGTAATTACATGTATAAGTCTATAAGATACAGTTGTGACGAAAATATTGTTTTAATTCCCGCCAAAATATTACGAATTTTTTACCGATATACTGATTCAAAATTTTTAAATACACATATAAATATATTAAATGACAATCAATAATTTAATGGTTTAAAAGAATCATCTCTAATAGCGTCCATTACATAATGGTCCATTAATTTATACTTAACATATTATAATTAAGATTGGTTTAATTTTAACAACAGATTGTTATAACTGGCTTGTTTTAAGAATGTATATAGATAATAATTAAGTAATCATTGTTTCACGAAGATTTTCAGAAAAGAGTTTAAATGTCAAATAATATTAAACAATCAAGAAAGGAGTTTTAATGTTGTACTCGCCTTCTTAGTCATTCCAGTTATAGGATTTAATTTTGTTCGTACCTATTTAATTTACATATCAAGTAGGTGATACATAATATTAAAATTACAATTTCTCGAAAGATTTCTAAGTATATGTGCCTTTCTTGATGAAAAATTATATAAGATTCATTAAGAAAAGGAATAGTTTAAGCTATTCTCCTACGGCTAGTTAGTTAACTTACCCAGGAACAAGGATGTATTGGACGAATTGAAAGTTGTATTGCTTAGAGGAACTATTAAACACTCTATATTTTTAGTTACATGCTTACGTTTTGATATGATAAACCACTTTTTTGCTTGTTGTCGTATTAAATTTGACCTTAATCTGCCTTTGGACCATTTTAATACAATTTACATTATATCTGGCGCGACAATTATGCTGTTTAGAACACAATGCATCGCGTGTTTCCGAGGAGTGACTTTAATCAGCTCGTTGATGGGTTGCCTTGGTTACTTGTCCCACTGACACACTGGATGTGGGTCAGGTCGGGAAAAAATGCATAATTTTCCGTGCTACACACGTGGCAGATGTGTGTAGGTTTTTCAATCTATGGCTTCATTTAAAATAATGAATTCTCTGACATTTAATTAAATAACGGTCGTATTTACTGACGTTTTTATGTTTATTTCAATGGTTATGAATGATATGGATATAAATGAATGGAAGTTAAATAGTATTTATTGAACTTTTGATGATTATAAACGGAAGTGACTTAAATAGTATTTATTGAACTTTTGATGATTATAAACAGTAGTGAAATCGCTTGATATACATATATATATACGAGGAGGTTATATATATATGTAAAAGGGAAGGCCTTGGCATCACTAACCTTGATAATAAATCGAGGGCAGCGAGACGATCAAATATTTGTTATTGCTTTAGTCCTTGATACATCGGTTTAATACAAATTGTAACGTCACAGATAATGGATAATTATGAGTTTAATTATCTATCTCCGACATTGTCTTTGCTGGCTGAATGGCTTGAGGTCTTTTCTAGGTTTATTCGTATAAAAACTTATCTAACTTTGTTAGTGGTCAAGGTATTTGACGCAATTTTTTTTTAAATAAGTGAGAAATATCAAGTTGTTTCGACCTTAAGTTAGTACTGTTTAAATTTTAAATATTTTTTTTGTAGTTGAAAACCACATAAGCCCGGAAGACTTTGAGGAGTTCATCAAATGGTGCAAGAATAATACCGACACACCGATTTCCCCGAACCATGACGTCGATTACGCCAGTTTCGACGTGAGACTTTTTATTCGTAATTGCCAAATAAATTTGAGCTAAACAAACTGTAAATTCTGACCACACTGTTGACTTTTGTTATTTAATATTAAAAATTCTACTTAGAAAATATCAATGCGGAATAACAATTTTTTAATGTCCTTAAGTTGCGTCATGGCATAGGTTCTAAATTGTCATCCAAAATATCCAATTTTTTTTTGTGGTCTTTATTAAAAATAAATTACATTCAAATTTTGAAATAATAGGATTCGAGCACAAGTCTCCCCGTACCGGACAGAGTGGACTGCTTCGGCTTGGGCAGCATTGCTGGTTTTTTCAACATGAAGCCAGACACGTCACAGGATGTCAACACTCATTTTTATTTTTCATCTCGTCAAAAACCGGGCAGAGTACAGGTATGGCTAATTTTAATTATATGTTATTCGCACTTAAACGGATTCATTATTGGTATTTAATTCCAGGTTTATCCAGGAACACAGTTTGGTCTGGAATGGGTGGATTTTAGGCCGGACAGAAGAACCATATTGATAGTCCATGGCTTCATGAGTCACAGCAACGCGTCCTGGGTTCTGGATATGACACGTGCGTTTTTAGAATGGGTATGAATATTTTTTTACAATGTTTTAATTGTTGAATTTTTTTATATGGCCATTTTTTATCTTTACTATGTTTAGTCAGTGTAAAGCAACGAGAGTATTGATACATATATGTATGCAATTAGATAAGGTTAAAACCTTTTTACTAAATAATTGAAACTGAATGGCTGAATACTGAAGATTTATGACTATATTTTAGTGCGATCCTTGTGTTTCAAATTGCTACAATACGTTTACCAACTCTAAATCACTTGTTAAATACAATACAAATGAACGAACTTTACTCTAAATAAATAAAACGAACATTTGCTTTAAAATAACTTCTATTATGTCTATTTTTCTTATTCTTTAGTACAAATTCAATTTGATTTAATTTCCCCTTTTATAGATTACTCTTGAATCCCTTTTTTTAACGAACAAACACCCTGTATAATGTTTCACGTAATAAAATATACGTTTAGATTATTGAATACGTGGAAAGAAACGTATTTTTTTCGTCTTATCATTTATAAACAATCCTTTTTGTCTGGTAATATATGACTGTTATTTTTCGTTGATCTGATAACAGAAAGATGTGAACGTGATAGCCGTGGATTGGAGTAAGGGTGGTAACACTTGGAAGTATTGGAGAGCGGTGGCCAACACCAGGAGAGTAGGCTCTGATGTTGTTGGGTGAGCCACGATTATTTTTTATAGTTTCCGCAGGTGTAAGAAGTTAATTTTTATATTGCCATAGAAAAAAAATGTTCGGATAAAATTATTAATGATTTTATATAATCTATATCGAAATAATTTGTAATATCAATTATTTATTACGTTTGGTAAAGAACAGTTTTCTACCTCCTCAGGTTTATGAGACAGCTTATGACAGCGACTGGCGCGAATGTTAAGGATTTCCACTTCATAGGTCACAGTCTTGGTGCTCACATCGTGTCCTACGTGTCCTATCATATTGGGAAGGTTGCTAGAATAACAGGTAACCAGTTTACTTGGAATAACAAATTCAGATTCAAAAACCTTATGAAATTTAAATATTCCATCAATGACGGCCAATTTATTGTTCACATTTGTTTAAAAATTATTTTTTTTACCAAAATAACTTCGTAATATATAATGTATACCTATAACATACCGCAAATAGTTTGAAATATATATATATAGAGCCTCCTTTATAATAACATACACCTAAAAATGAATATCTCTAATGTTGTCAGTGTGTTCTAACCCTTATATTAACTGTAGGTCTAGACCCAGCGCAGCCATGTTTCAGAACATCAAGTCGCGTGGAGCGCTTGGACGAGACCGACGCAGACTTCGTAGACGTCATACACACTAACGGCAGACTGTTGAAAAAGATTGGATTTGGTCTCCCAGACCCCATTGGTGAGTCAAACGATGTGATGAATAGATAGGACTACTTTATACATTATATTAGGAAATAAACACTTTTTTTCGTTTTTGCCTTTAGCATTGTGTTCTTTGGAATCGATATTTATCAGATTTTTCATTATGAATTTTTTTAATCTCGCCATTGATTTTTTTTCTATATACTATTTAAATATTATTTTTCTCTCTCTTACCCGATAAGATAAAATTTCTGTCATATTAGTAAATGAATTTTCCCCAAAAGACTTGTTATAGCATGTAAGCCCAAATGAAAAATACATTATAGGTCATGCAGACTTCTATCCAAACGGCGGAATGGAACAGCCCGGTTGTAGGAACGAGACGAAAACTATTTGGTCCACACTCTTCCCTGGTTCAGTTGCCAGTAAGAAAAAAACATTTTATTTAATTTAATTTTTTTCTACTAACAAGATTTGTAAAATATAGTATCAAATAAGTAACAACCATAACCATTAGTTCGTGACTTTAAATTGTTTTTTTGTATCTATAGGACTCCAGCGGGCTATTTGCAGCCACGGGCGATCGTATCTCCTCTTTACGGAATCTCTCATTAACAGTAACTGCAGCTTTATAGCACATAACTGGAATTTAACATATGAAGGGTAAGCAAAATGCTTTCAATATATTTTCAATATAGAATTAAAGATTTTCTGATAAATTCCTAATATGAAATGAAAAATGTAATAAATGATTCATGTACCAACTATAGGGTCAACGCAAGCATATCAGCTGCTTGCGCTAGAGCCGCCCCTTGTTCTGAGATGGGCATCCGAGCTGATCAGAAACGGGTCTATAAAGGAGCTTACTTCGTTCTCACCACCGAAAAGGAACCTTATTGCCGTGAGTATAAGGACTATTGATTCAAATTGTTTTTCATGAAATTCTAAGGATGTGTATATTTAGACGATGTTTGTGTTGTTAAAGTAAAAGTGAATTATAATCGGTTTCTTCTGTAATTTATTTGTATGAATCTATGATATAAATGTTGTATGTGAATAAAGAACTCTGAATATAATCCTGGAAGATTATACATATATAGTTTATATATAGAAAATCAAATCTTCTAGCGGTAAGAGGGCTTAGGAAACTATTTTTTTTTCTTCTATAAAAAATGGAGAATTATTCATATATTTATTTACTTACTTTATTATAGCATCAGACTACGAGCGAACACATCCACAGCCAGAT
>JAAAKD020000001.1:3708143-3719347 GCA_010014825.2 Danaus melanippus
AACTTCGAGCCTCCTCGGAATCAACGGACCATGTGACATTTGAAAGTAAACGATCCTTACTTTTATTTCCAAGATCGAACAAACGTATAGAAATAATAATTTTTGATCTCTGTATAAACATTAGCTTTTAAATTCTTTTACAATTAATACAGACTCAAGAGTATTATTTTGAAAAATCAATTAGGTTTTGGCCAACGATAGCTAAAGTGTAGACTTCGAAACGATTAACTATTAAGTTCAAGTTCCTTTACTTATTATGATTTTTCAATTACTTTAGGTTTTTTTTTTAAGTTTCTTGTAAATGTTGGTTTATAATTTCAGATCCCTTTGATTTGTTTGAGCAGAATCTTCATAAGTTCCTGTTTGGGGAAAATATAGAAATTGAAGGTATGTTATTAATGCCATTAGTGTGTGAATTAAGCTACAGCATACATAATTAAAAAAGCGGTTAGTGACATCTAGGAGATAAATAGAGAAAAAAAATAGAAAAAAAAGCAAATGATTCGATGACCTATCAAGCTATTATGGGTCCACAAAGTTTTTAATGAAAACATCAATCTTTTTGTACATAGCTCAATCAGAATTATAATATGAGAATACTAAAAGTGTTATTGTTTAGCGTCCATTTATAGTACTAAGACATAATATTGACATTCTCATAGAAACTACTGAAGACCCAAACCTACTGAAACTGGAAGAGGGAAACAACACCGACATTTTCAAGCATTATGTTATAGGAAATTACTTTCAGTTAGTACAAATTTTTGGGATCATAAACAGCTGCTGGTTGATAAAATTTTAAATAAATTCATTCAGCAATTTTTTTTTCTGAAATAGCAAACGCACAAGTACAGAAACTTAGAATTTGGTAAGAAACGCCTGCGATCAATTACATTTTTGGAGGGATCTTAAAAATGTGTGTGTTTATAATATATTAGAGCTCTAGTTACATACATCTTGTGTATATTCACTATTTACGTTGAGGGTTCTGACATATTGTGTATTTCAGAAAGGTTTAAGTAATCTTAAAACAGACAACTTATATTTAATGTATCCAATTTCAGCGCAGAGACATTCAACAATAAAAGCGCTGTACATTTGCCGCAAATAGAGTTCGTCCAACGTGGACATTGCTATCTAAATATAACCAGGGATTACATGCAGACTGCTGTTAATGCGTTTGCTATTTTTCTCTACGGATCCATTGAAGACATACAAAAAATGCCTGCTGATTACGTCCTGAGATCTGTGGGTTATGTACTTAGATATTTAGTATAAAAGAATTTTATGGAATTATAATTTAATTTGGCACAACTAAAAAACGTAGTGAAAGTTCTAATGGAGACTGATTTAGTTTTCCGAGCAAAAAGTCGAGTTGTTCATTATTAAATCAACACAACTTAAACTATTATTCTACTTTAAAATAAGTTGAATATCGTTATTCCATGTTAAGAGCCGAACTATAGCTATGATGAAGATAGCCAGAGAAAAGATTGCTATAACTTGGACAATCGTCAAAGGCAATCGTAGTACCATCGAGATAACTTCTGACGTATTGGAGCTTTACCGTCCCCTGTTTAAATATATCAATGGAAGAGAAATAGCCAGACTGAATTTAAGTGACGAAAGCATTTTAACGTATATCGGTACTCATTCTGATCTAGACAGACACCAGGTTTGAGAAGTCTTTTTATGTTAGTAGCTATGAAATGACGGGTATTTCATTTGTTACATAGATATGTATATTGAAAGGTTGGTGTCGTAGCGAGTAAATATATTGAGATAAATCCATATTGGTCGCAACCTAAATATTTAAATCTGATGAACAATCTACTCTGCGGCGTGCCGATGACCTTTATGAGGAAGATTCCAGAAAATTCATACCTCCAGCTTTCACATCAGGTTTCAATTTAATCATTTAAACATTGAATTATTATTTGAATATGGCAAAATTATTGGTTTCCTTTTAGGTATTTTATCACATCAAATCCTGCGATCCCCTCCAAAGACGATTCTATTTATCGATGATGACAAGGACGCAAGTAAGACAAAAATTTAAGATACATGAGATGTTATTGTGCGCCATATTAATAAAACTATTTTATTTGGACAGGCACTTGGTAAATCTTATAGCTGGGATGCCAGAGATGTGTCGAGGCTGGGTGTTCTGTTAGCTGAAGTAGATGGGGAGGATCTCAGTTCCATAAAACCGGAAGCCATGTCTGGAATCGCTTCTAAGGTAACCAATTATTTCTTCTTTTCAGGTCTCCCTTTTATTTGTCACATCGATGACAAAATGGAATATAAAAATAATGAGTTAGGTACAATAATTTTCTTTCTGAGTTTTATATATTTCTTCAGGTAATGCAACAAATACCAGCGAAAAACTTAAAACATTTGACTGATATACAAATGCAACACCTGGGTCACAAGTCCTACAATATTCTTACGAAAAAACTGAGTATGTACGAGGACCAAAAACAAGTGTACGAAACATCGAAAGGAAGTAGATCATTTGTATGTGTTTCAATTTTGTTTTTAAGTATTCTAAGGATATGAAAGAAAACACTGTATTTATAATAAGTTATATTGAACCAATACTCGTAATGGAGGCAGATGAAACGAAGACAACCCGTTTCCTTGAGGGCACACTTGTAACTGAAAATATTCTTTAATAAAAATTAATAAATAAAAAATATATATTCACATTTAGTATCGCTTACCAAAACATTGCACCACTCTGTCTGCGAATAATTATCTCTTTTGGTTACAATTGTACTCGGTTGTGCAGTGTCTTGAGGTATTTGCATGGAATCAACGAAATCTTTCTCTGAGACGGAAGGCAATTCTGCACTAATTTTAACCGGACTGTCCGGACATATCGAGACTTTATGTTTCATTGTTACTTGGGAATTATCTCTTGACACGGGATTACCCTTTATGTCTATAGTATCGGAAGCGACGATTGAACTTCGTTGTGATCCATCTTTATCCTGATTGCTTGCAGGATTACACCTACAACTGTTAAAACTTTACGTGACTGTACTATCTGGTTAAAGAAAAATCTTTACTTGCCTTTCAAAGTTTTTATCCACGAACGTAGCTGGAACAAATAGTACGTAATTTTCCTTCCCTTTACTGAGTGTGCTGTTTCTATCTAAACCACATTTCATTAAAGTCAATTTCGTATCGTTGTTGTCACACATATATGCGTTTTCTGCTACCATAGACTTCCGAATTAGATTATCGTCATGGGTTTTCATATAGTCACAGTTCAAAAAAACATCGATAGTCGCCTGCGACCCTTGATCTGTATTCAATAGTTCAGTGACAGATTTGCATTTCATTAAATGACCGCTTTTCTGTTCACTGAACGGAACTGAATCTCTATTATCCCGTAATTCAATGTTAAGTTTTATGTTGAACACTTTATTTTTGCTTGCGAATGACGTCGCTATTTCTGGTCTTGCGTTGGAACAGGAAATGCTATGCGCAGACGAGGCTTTGTTATTCTTCATTGCATTATCATTTTCTTCTAATTCAACAATTTTTTGAAGATCGGACGATTTAAATCTCTCTTTAGGCAAAAAATCTCGTGGATTTTTGCGATCGGCGTCAATGAATACAGACTGAACTTCGCTCTCGGGATTTTTGTAAACATCTGATATAACTATGATCCCTTTATCAAACCCACTTTTTGATTGTTCTCTTGTTTGATATTCGCTATGGACATCCTCCGGTTTCGACAACATTATTGTTTCTTTTATTACCATGTCTTTCAGTGATTTTTCAACATTTGGTGGTATTTCTTTAGAAGTTTTAATAGCATTGTTGTTTTTGTTTAAAATCGGATCGGTTTTAAAGGATTGTCGTCTGCTTGACATATTTTTGGAATTTCTAAGCGCTGGCATATTCTTTTTCTTGTTTAAAGCATCTTCTTTGCTGTTGGTTTTGCTCATTGGTGCAGTCACTTTCCTAATGCTCTTACATTTTTCAATGTCAGTATATTTCCTGCTCGGAACTTGTTCAACCCTGGCAGTGGAAATATTCCTATCCAGAGATCTTTCGTTTTCTTTTCGAAGTCTTGACATTATTGTATTATCTGTACCTATACTGTCTTGGTCCTGGGAATAAATATATTTCCATTTATTATTTCAACACACTCAATCCTACTTTTTAAATATTATACTTAATAACTTACCTTAAGGTTGTATATATATATGATAAACATATGTTTTTATACGTTAATGTATAAATCGAATATATATCATTTACCTTATCTCTAGTAGTTTGGGGATTCTGAGAGTTTGACATTTCTATTAATCTTGATTCATTGCCAGTTGTTTTGGATTGCTCCTCTTTAATTTCGTTCTCCACTGGAACGGAAACAAGAATTAAAAAGTAAAGAAATGGTCGGAGAAAAAATTAAAATCCGGATTAGAGAAACCTCTTTCATTGGCAGCATTTATTAATTTCTCCTGTCTCCTTTCCCAGGACCTGGAAATTGTAAGAATATATTGACGCAGCTTCATAGGCAAACAATAATTTATTTACAATTGTAATTATGCTGTTTTTTTGCATACCTGGAGGCCTTAATAAGATATTGTTCATATCCCGCGGGAATGAACGCATCTGGTGGTGTCACGGCCACGTACGTGGCAGCGTCGACCAGTTCCAAGGGACTCGCAATTCTTTTTCCGTCCAAAGTATATAAATCTATGGTAGAGTGCCTGATGAGAACACTTATTTTTAAATACAACCATATAAAATTCAATTTACTATTTACTAAAATGTTTCTTACGTGGGACCATACTGTGAACGTGCCAAGTGATTTATAGTGGCCTGCCAAAATTGTAATTCGTCTGTTTGTAGATGGTATTTTCGAGGCGGGGAATTCTGTTGTCCATTTGAAAATAAATAAATATCCATTGCCTGCCAGCCCTTATTATTTTGGGGGACTCTGGGTTCATTCATAAGACAATTTAACCTTGTTAACGTTTGTCCTAAGTGGCATGAGCTTTGAAGTGTGTTATTTAAGGCATTAAAGAAGACAATTTAGGAAATTCCGTAACATTCTAATACACACTACTCTAATTTATTTCTTTTTGTATAAACATAATAAATATTAATTCTATGCACTAGACAGTTAACAGTAAAATGTCATTTCTGACCATATATGTTTTTTTAAGATTCTTGGAATTGGTATTTGCTTTATACAGCCAATGTTAGTAGAAAAATATTTTCCCTGGTAATAAAATCAAAAATAGGTATCTGCTATTGTTAAAGTTCACTTAAATTTTAGATTTTTGAAACAAAGTCCTCAAGAATATCAAGTCGACTCAGTATTCAGTCTTTGTATTAAACGATTGTGAGTCACAACATTATCAACAGATTTAAATATGACACATATTATATAAGGTAGTCGTTTGCCGCGCCCTTAAGGTGAATAACATTGGTGTAAAAATACATGAGAAATCACCCCTCAAACATGGTACAGTCGCATTGAAAAGGTATGACTTGTGTTAATGAGGTTTATTTAAACTTTCATATAAAAAAAAAGAAATTACAATAAAAATTGTTGATAAATGCTGAATTTGGTTTTATTGGTCACACGAGCTTACAATCTAAATTCAATATACAATCGTTCACTTAGTCTACAGCTGATTAGATTTCGGTAAAGTCATAATTCTTTTTATATTCCCACGAGAAAGTATATTTTTACGTTTATGAAATCAAAGAGGTGTAAATTGTGGAGATATTTCGATAATCTGTCGATAATATTTTGGGAATGGGTGATTTTATATATTGTACAACAGTTATATGTCTGTTAAAGAGGTTTCGAGGGGCAAAAAACTCTATGTGAAGATATTATTTTCATTTATTTATAAACCCATAGTTTTTTCTGCAAGTTAGTTATGACTGAACACGTTTTAAAGTACATAGCTAACCGTTCTTTCCAATCTGCTTATTTCTTAATCCAAAAGCACATAGCTTATTTTTCTTAGTACTTTTAAAATTTTTTAGTAGTTACAGCATAATAAACAAACATATAAATAAACTAACAATAGACCTTACTCTCACGTATAATATTAGTACGGTTTAGACTTTAGATCAATACAAACTGTTAAAAATAGCATGTAACCAGCCACCATCTTGAGCTCCCGAACTCATAATACAACGGCATGTGGTTGAAACGGTGATCGGACAATGTAAAATCAGCGCGTTTTGTAATACGGTAATAAAACCCGTTCAAACAGATCTAGAGATAAAGATGACGCGGTTATTACAGTACTAGTAAAAAAAAACTAGGGGAGCGGTAAATAAATATCGCTATTCGTGGGCGCGTGCGTTCAACGACGGGAGCACGCGACGCTATGGCGGACGCGTTTGAGATCACATGAAAATAATAATTATTATAATTTGTGTATAGAACTTCGATAAAATTGAACTATTACTATAATATTATGATATTAATTTATTATATTCGACGTTGAATATATTTAATAGCATGGTTTAAAAATAAATTAGATTGTATGGCAATTTAAAGATTTTATTTAGGTACGTACTAGGGAATCAACGACACGTTGTTTTTTTGTTATTCACTTTAACTACTGTTTAAAGTGCGGTTAAAACTGTCAATAGATGTTATTAATTAAAGCATCGCTGTCTAGACTAGTAAGTTGTAATTTTATCAGGTGCTAAGCGAGTGAGTAAGGAGTACGTGTGGAGGGAGAGACGCGGAGGGGCCGTCCTCGTCCCCAGACCCGACTCCCGGCCGGCACCGCAGTCCGCGCGAGCTGCCGACGTCGGCTTGTTGTCTGACGATCGCGTCTATTTGTATGGACGGCGGCTTTCGTATAATACCGTAACCACTCTCAGTCGCCTTTGTTTACTCCCCACGCGCCAGTAACAGCTGTTCGCAGAGCCATTACTCTTAGTGCTCTATCTGTGTTAAATTAGAATCAGTGACCGTTCCGTGTTTGTGTTCTGTGTTCATGGGGCTCGGAGACCGGGCTAGCAGTGTTTGAGTGTGGCACACGGAGCACGCAGCGGTACGGCCATGGCGGCCACTGCTCGCCGTGAAATTGACACGGGGGAGGAGGATATAGCTGCCATCGCCAAGCAGATTTCAGATCATGCGGAAGCTATTTATCAAACTTGGAAAGCTCGTGGCCTCGCGCCCACGGAGATACTGTCGTGCAGACCCACGCCCGGGCTGAAACTGGCCGAGAGCCTACGGACCAAACCGAAGCCCGAACCGAAGCCTGACTTGAAGCAACGTCCAGAGATACGAAGAGATCGGCCGGAGTTGAGGTCCAATATTCGTACTGAACCAAGATCGGAGCCAAGACGAGATATTCGGGTCAATCCGGAAAGTGAGACCGTTGAGATATCTCATCCCCCAGATTTAGTACCAGAACGGAACAACCCCAGCTCTGGTAGCAATACTAGACGCACAGATTCAGCAGCTATGAGGCTAGAGGTGGCACGGGAAGAAGAAAGACTCTTAAGGGCGCTCCGTACAGGTGGTATTGTTGCTGAACGCCCATCAGAGAGACCGGATGTGGTGCCTCCAGTTTCGCTTGTAGACTACGCTAAAAGTAGATATCAGGATAGATTAGATACTGGTGCGAAGAAGCCAGCAACGGGAGCAAGTGGAGAAAGAAGGGCTTCTTTTGGTTCTCATGTGACAGAGGCTAGGTCAAAATTTGAGGCTCGAGCTCGCCGCGCTTCTAGTGCAGGAGCTGGTGAGGCCTCCTCGTCCTCAGGAACAGGGCCAGTTCGTCCTTTCTTAACGAGGGGCTCCGTGGCTGAGCGGGTTCTTATGTTTGAAAGATGTCCTAGCGAAGCAACATTAGAATTAGCTAAAAGAAAATCCCCAGCGACTGCGACGTGGCGAGGATCACACGACGTTATTGGAAGAGCTCAGGTAAAAATATTATCCATCATATGACATATGCTAATCACAAACTAACAAAACGGGAGTTTTAAAACAAAATATTTGATAACTATGGAATAAACGTTCAGTAAATATAATTGTTAGGTATTTTTGTATTGAAACATGGATGTGTGAGTGCGAATACTTTGTACGTGTGAATGAGATTGATTGCAGCATCATAGGAGTATGACATCAGCTTACACAAACACACGACTATTTCGCCTTTAAAAATATTACAATCACTCTTTTTAGATAAGAACATATTTTTGTTTGTATTGTCGTATGCGAATTTTGCAGTAAACTGGAGATTACATAGCGGTGTTACTTATTAAAAAAAACAGTTACATTAAACTTAAATAACTCTTCTTATTAATCATCTAGTAACACACTTATAACGATTATATTAAGTATGAAACATATTATTTAGGGACAGTAAAACTCAATTCCGACATACGACTTTCTACACATGTACTAAGAAATGTATAATTTGTATTTTTGTGATATAAAGTGAAAACTTTCAAACCTACTAATTTTTAAGTCCCTCATAAAATTCGCGACATTTATCGTACGTACATTTTATTACTGAAACAGCTTTTATTACAAGCTTGCATATGATGGTGCGAGCATGCATTTTTGACAAAATGCCAATATTCGTTACACTCGTTCGTTTCGTTCTGACATCCTTTATTCGTATTTCTTGTTATTTATTTTGATGGATTATTGTATTTGATGTCTACTAATATTTTATAAATAGATTTCTTAAAGTGACGTGATGCTGTAGTTTCTTATATATTTAAAAAAATTACTGAAACTTTCTTTCGAATTTGTTAAATAAACGGGATTTTAATGAACAGTATTGACTAATATTTGATTTTTTTACACAAAGCTTATGCAATAAATAGCAATTGAGTTCCCACGGATTTGTGAATATTTTGTTTAATCAACCGAAGTGTAATGCTTTTATTATTATTTTTCTTATACAAATATATTAATTTCTAATATAATAATCAAGTAGTAAATCATAATATCCAAGTCTGTATTAATGGCTGGCTCTGCGGTTGTGGTTTTTAAACTGTTGATCTTTGGATATGTTGATTAATATGGCAACACGTGTAGACGTTCTTACGATTTGTGGCTGTATAATCTAAACCTTAATATAGACCATTATTGAGTGTGAAAAAAGGTTTTAAGACTTAATTACTTACTACCAGACAACATTTATGAGTCTTAATAATTCGTCATTGAATTCAAAATACGATTAATAACTAAAATAGCTCCTCGTATCGTTAGCAACGGTTGTGTGTCATTATTGTTTTTAAACATGCCATCAAAAACATTCGCCAACCGCGCTGACCTCAATAGCTGTAACCTCAGGGATTTCTCATCATTGAACTGAGATGACGAATAAGATCACATTGGTACGATTTTCCTGTCTCCGCTAAAATGGCTATACTCTTTAATTCTTTGGATTTATATATTCTTTATTATTATGATTGAAATAAACAATTAATTTAAAAACTGTAGCTACATATGTTTAATTCACACTAATATAATTATAATATGAGAGAAACTGAAATCGCGAATTATTTCTTGTTGTTACTTTTTTATTCATCGAAGGGAAAATATGATTGAGCTCGACACTGCAAATGTTTTAAACGCATAAAATTGTAAGTGTGTCTGTTCCTTAGATAATCATACAAAACAAATTGAGAGGAAATGGTTAGCGTGAAACAAACTGGTATCTCATAGATCTGTAATAAGAGAAGCAGGTTAAGTCTCGGATAGAGTACTTATTTATTAAAATTATTGACGAATCGCTATATAGCGTCTTTTTGAAACGTCTGTAAAAAGTTGTTAAATAGTTCGACTTAGATCTAAGTACTATCAAACGTAATCGAGTGTGATTGGATCAATTCAGTTCCTCTTTCATAGCGTGCCTTCGACAATTCAAAATGTCGGTAATTGGTCGTCGGCAGTTGAGGCAAATGACTTAACGCTCTGTCGTTTATGTAAGATTTGTCAGAAACACGCTAATTGATCCGACCGTGAAGTTCCAGAAAAAAAAATGTGTGGTTCGCGAGACTTTTTTATATAATTAACCTTTTCGGTACTAGAGTCTGCCTAAGACATATGTTATTGCTGAACCGAGCAATAGGTATTTTTTTTTAATTTTTATATATAAAAAAAAATACAAAATAGTTAAGGTTTTATATATTATTTTTTTCCTTCAATATTAAAAATAGTTGCAATTCTTATGTCAGACTCCAGTTAAATCCAAGATAAAATTATAAAAGGCTTTTTATACGTGCTTTCTTATATCTGTATGTTCCCGTGGTTCAGGTTTGATTAATTTCTAATATTTTTAATATCATTATGATTATAATTCGATCGCCACACTACATACGAAGCTTTTCCCGTTTCTCATTCTATAACCTACAAACTAAATCGTCATCATTATCAGTCTATCAGAGCCCACTGCTGAGCAAAGGCCTCTTCTCACATGGAGAAGTTCTGAGCATTAATCACCACGCTTGCTCAAGACGGGTTGGTGATTTCAAACTTATAATTGTAAAATTATAAGTCCAGGTTTCTTCACAATGTTTTCCTTCATCGTCCGCCACGGAGTTTAAATACTCTTAGAAAGTACATATGACTCGAAAAATCACATTGGAACTTGCCAGGATCGAACCCGCACCCTCATGCAATACTAAAATGTTAGATTTGTAAATGAAAAATTGGTTAAGTTCCTTATGATACATTTTACTCTCACAATGAGCGTACTGATCAAGTTTTTCTAACTGAGTATTTTTATCAATTACTCTCACAACCAGTTCGATATCACTGTTATAATACTACTTCACTCTTTATTTATCTAATTAATTTTGGTGCAAGAAAATTATACGCCAGTTAATTTGTTTATCGTATTTAATTTAAAATTTTATATAGGAGTAATTATTTTTCAGCGATTCTTTGGTTATTGAAGGAGGTCAAGTTGTGTCTCGCTGCTTCCTTCTTCATTGTTCATCTCTTGTTAAATATTATTTATATACGTCTTAAATAAAACGTTAGTGCTACGTTAGTTCCACTTCTATCAAACGTCTATCCAATGATTAATACATATACGCGATGCGAATGCATTAAAGAGCGATTTAATAAAGTTACTGCCGTCATTAGGAGTAACTTTATATTATCCGAATTGGTTTGGAAACGGATACTTCTGAATCGAAACGCGTTATCAAGGAATTCGGTTTCGCTATTAATGTAA
>JAAAKD020000001.1:4320397-4336578 GCA_010014825.2 Danaus melanippus
CGCAGTTGTCCCACTTCTTTGTGCAGGAAGTCCAATTGATCTTGGAACGAGTTGATCTGGATGATATCATGTAATAACAAGCAAAGAAATTACTTACATACTATTATATAAATGTACAATTAATCAGATTATAGTTTTTGATGTTGACCTGATCTTGAAGAACTCCATCATTTTTTCCTATATCCTGACAGCAGTTGTCAATGCGTTTTTCTAAATCGTTAATCCTCTCCATCAGATTGCCAGTTATTTGTGAGAAAGAACGACGTGGGAAATCAGATTTTCGTCTTCCCGCTGAAGAAAAATAAGCAATACCTTCATGTTTGCTTAACATATATATTTTTTTAAAACTTTTAATAACATACGATCAGTATTAATTACCAGGTGTTGTATAACATACTAAGTATATAAGAAATATAAGATATATTATTTTTATTTTCATACTTAGATAGATATGTGTATCCTTATAACTAGTTTAACACATTTTCTTAATCAAAACTACAATGTTAATATATTTTGGACAAAACGAGGTATTTTTTTTGATGACGAAGGACTATTCTTTTTATTAATATTCCTTTTTCTTATTGTACAATTCGTGGTTTACCTGTGGACTGTACTGGTTTTGGTGCCGGTGGTGGTTCTGGTTCGGTGGTAGAGACCGCGGTGGTTGGAGGAGGAGTAGAAGGACGAGGAGGAACCGACTCTTCTATAGAAATATATGTTAGAACAATGTTAAGCAAAATTCTGTTTTCATTACATTAACATTTATAAATATGATATACTTTTACAGAGACGGATAACTTATAAAGCAAAAGGAGACTAACGCTATCGTTACATTTCTTTAATTTAAGCTGGATTGTTTTTTTTATGTTTTTAAAACACTCAGTTTTTATCATAGTAACATCAATTATAAACTAGGTAACTAATTTGATAATGATTTGTTCTGTTTTTTTGTGTTTTCATACATAAATTAATTGAAATATTAAAATTACCACACATTATATTATGTAGAAGTAATGTTTAATATTTTAAAAAAGATTATATGTACCGCCCAGTCCTGCTTGCATGTCGGCCATCGCGTTGTATAGAGTGTTAGTGACGTTGTCCAGGTCTGAACGGATTCGGTCTAAATAAGCCTGGAGGCGGTTCAGCTCGTCCTTTGTCGCTAATGTGTCAAAGGATGGCTGAGGACCACCCACCATGGAGGGTGCAGCGGTAGGTTGCGGGGCAATCGATGATGGGGCAGCAGTTGGTGGAGCTACTGTGGATACTACTGGCACTGGTGCTATTGAAACCCTCGGTGCCATTGTTGACGGACTGATGGATAAAGCGAAAATTATAAGTGTAATACTAGAAACATTGTGTTCCGAGTACAAAAATGCAATAAAGTTCCTTAATGCAAAAATATCGTCATGAACCAACAGCTGATTGATTTAATTAAATAAGGGCTGTTTGATTTTTGTTTTATGATGGGTTGAATTCTTACGCTACAGCCGGTGACGCATTAAGTCGGTCCTCAAGACCAGCTGTTTCTGATATGAGATCCTGAACTAGCGAGCTCAGTTTAGCGAGACCAGCCTCCGCTGCTTCCAAGCGAGAAGATACGTTCAGTGACGTCCACATGTCTGTGATGGCTTTGAGATTTGTTTGGGATCTGTAGTAGAATTTTTTGAAATACCTTGATCATTTTGTTTCCCTGATAGTATTTGGTTGTTGGTAGTAACAAAGTAAACTAAACAAATTAATTAAATTTTTTGGATTTCAAGGAGCGATACTAGTACTAAAAGAAAACTTCAAAGGTGCTATGTAATAAGTGTGAGTAAAAAATATTATGGAGGAAAGTAGAAAAAAGAATTATTAATGGCGGTTAATTACTATATAATTGGCGGTTGCCTTTTTAAATTAAGAGTTAAAATTTACAATAAATGCTAAAACGATCTTCTTTTACTAAATTGCAATTTTAAGTTTTCGATAAATTTCGACGTATCAAATTATCTGACCTAACTTCCTCCAATATATCCTCATTCTTTGGCATGCTTCCGTACACACGATCCTTCAGGTCGTTCACAGTGTTCTCCAGAATATTGAACTTGCTCGTAGTGACGAGGGAAAGCTTCTCTGCAGTAACGTCCTGGGCGGCTGGCAGGGGCGGAGACGGGCCTCGAGTCGGACTACGACTGGTTTGGGTCACAGCTATAAGAAATTTTAATAGAAAGATCAATGATAATAACAGATTTACAATATTTTTAACACAAGATAAGTATACTTACTCGGCCTAGTTGTATCTGACTTTCTTTTCCGTTCCACTGAAATTAATATTTATTTATCAATTATTTTATGGTAAACATGTTATATTCTATTTATTGATACAATTACTCACCGACCAATATTGTATCTGTCAGACTGGATGTACGACCTGGAAATATTATTTTTTTAATAAGGTATTTTATTGAAAATGTGATAAAACTATATAATGTATGTTTCAATTAATTACTCAAAATACTTACTAAGATCTGGCTTCTTCTCTTTGGGTTCCTGAAAATTTTCAAATATTCCCTCAGAGATTGAAGTTATGAAATATAATCAAGTTAACATTTTGCGCAATAAAACCTTATCATCTGGCTCCACAGGGTATTCGCTGATGGAAATGGTGTGGACATTCTCCCGTCCCACCGGCAGCAAGGCCACGCTGCCTCTTAGCTCAACATTTTTACCCAACACTTTCAATTGCTGAGCCAAACAATGTAGAATAGTTTGAAGCATGCCGAAATCCACAACACCAATCTTTAATAAACCGTATCTTTAGTAATGTATGACAAAAAGTACTTTTTATGTAATATACTGGACAAACCTCTGGTGTTCCGATCGCCAGGTCTATCATGTCGCTGATGTTTAGTAAAACAGCTGGGTTCTCGACAGTTTCTTGAAAGGGAATTTTAGAGATTTAATTAAAGCAAATGGTAGACCGATAAATTATTGGATGAGCCCTAATAATTTGATAAACTACACAAACAAATTCAGTAACTGGTCACATCAGGGACATGCGTTGATTCCTCGGCTTGACTTCTGCATAGCTAGCCATCACTCATGAAACTGGCCAGCGGTTTCCGGTTTACAATGCTGTTATTGTGGTCAATGATTAGAATAAATTTTGCAAAGACACTCATCTAGATGCCTCTTTTTGAGAGATCTGACGTGTTTTCCTATCGTCGGATGCGTTTGCACTGGGAAAGGACTTGTAACTTGACGTTGAACGTTTACGTGATGTTATAATTCATCTCCGATTAGAATATACTATATCATATCATCCTTGTAAACATTTCTAAGAAACCGATATGGTTTACTGAAACAGTGTTTTTTTTAATATCGATGCACAAGACACGTACCCTAGCCCTCAACATTTATAGAACATCAGAAAGTTTATCATCTCGAATAGTGATTTAAAGAGATTATAACTACTTGTTATCTATAGATTAATACGAATATGCCAATTAGACTTTGACGTCTTGAAATACAAATGATTTTCTTCCTAACTGTAGCTGACATATAAAGAATAATCGGAATTTTATATTATTTTTAGATGAAAGAGCAACAAATACTTTTACGTCAGCTCAGTCTTAAAACTGTTCAATTTATAATACCAATAGGATTTAGATTATTCGCTGAGAACTCGAACAGGCCGTCCTCACTTACCAGCCATTTTTCAGATTTAAGAATCACTTAGTAGTTTGCAAAAATATATTAAATACAAACTAAAATAAATCAAAAATAACGAAACATATTTTATAAAACATAGATAAACATTTTTGAGATTATAACGAAATTTGATTAAAAGACAACTTTTTAAATTTATAAACAGACGGTCTGAAAAGAGGTGGAATTAATAAAAAAAAGTGTCTCGCATTTAAGGCAAAGGCCGCTGAGTACCCATCTTCAAATAAAGTCCATTAAGGAGTTTGCGTTAATAAAACATGTATGTAGGTATAGAAACCAAACAGGATGTTTAAAGCAGGTGGTCTTGAAATCTTCGGGTGGTCGAGACTCGAGATTTTAGTCTTCGCAAGTTTACAAACTTAGAGCCTTATTTTTAGTTTATGAACGCTACAACGTTTTACTGCGATTTACTATTCGAAATGGGAATGGATTTTGCATTAAAGTGATTTTTATAAATAGTTTTACCTAAGTTAACTACCAAGTCAAAACTTTAAATAGGTATATTTGATAAAACACATAATATATATATATATATATATGATTATCAAATGACAGTCCTATGTGTTTATAACCAAAACTTTTATTTTCTTATTAAAAAAAAACAAAAAGAACAATTCTTTAACGTCAACGCCGCTAGGATTTTAATATCGTTATATACACTCTACGTCATGAAGAGATTTATAATCTCTCAGGATAGATTTATATTCTTAATGTCTAAGGAGATCATGATTCAGCCTATATAAAATAAATAAGACCCGAGTTCATGTTTCACATATATATTTTTAATAATCTTTTATGTCATTTAAGTTGTTTATTTATTCGTATATTATTTCCAATGATGTCAGCTGTTTAGTAATAGTTTATTAATATGGACGTGACGCGTGCAGAGAATCACATAACACCATGCAAATTACCATGAACTAATATAAATAGCGAAAATATATCCACACTGTTATTAAAAAATGTAACAGATTAAAACACAGTCTATAAATAACTTTCAAATTATCAAATATGTCACCATCATTTTGACACTAGATTACTAACTATTATTTTTTTTGTAAATGATTTTACGGCTCTGGATACGAGCCCTTTTGATACTAACTATTAAAAATCTATAGTATAGATCCTTACATTTATAAAAGAAGGAGATATTTTTCGTTTAATATATTTTTAACTCAATATTATCAGAAAAATATAAAAAAAATATTATACAGTTCTCTATAAAATTATAATATTTAAAGTTATTATTTTGTTAATATCTATCTGCTATGTAGGAGTGTGCATATGTCACCAAAATACTTGGAAAATCAGGCATAATAAAAGTAGGTACCCTAAGTGTTATTAACGAAGATTAGTAATGAAATGTGTGTGAAAAATGAAAAGTGTACAGAAAACATTACCACAAGTTTGTATTGTCAAAATATATGAGAAGCGTGTGTAGTTTTCATTCATTGTTCAAATCTATGAAATATGTAAATAGTAGTAACAACGTAAATTTATGAACAAAATTTGAAACGCTTCTCTTATAGTTCAACAGTAAAAACTTGTAATAAGGGTACCAATCATATGAGTTTAATAATTTATTTACCAAAAACTAGTTTCAGGTCCTTAGTTGTAGAAATAAAACGTTGGGTCCTAATAAAATTATTTGTTATTTTGATTTTATAGTCATTTATATTACGAAGAATCAAAGATTGTGGGTTAATTTATTTTGTTGCCATTATAAATATTTTTAAAACTCTTGCAGTAGAGTAATTTTTGTACTAACAGTGTCTTTATAGACGTTTAACAACAAAAATAACTATTGTAATTAGCTTAACCATTTAAATAACGTATAGTAAGTGTACACCTCAAGTTGTTTATTTGAAAATGAAAAAAAATATGTGCTCATTATAATGGTTAACTGGAAAATATTGTATGAAAAAATATATATATCACAGTGCGAAGTTTTACAATAATCAAAAAAATTCAATAAACTACGACAAATATGAAAAAATGATATAAAATTTGAATAAAGTAAAAAGTTCCTTTAACTAAAGGTGATACAATAAAATGTTACAATGACTACACTTTCAAATATATATATGTGTTTTTGAGTTTATAGAATTACTTTTAGATTTTCTTTTTTTAAGCCTATCAGAGCCCACTGCTGAGGCAGGCCTCTTCTCACATGGAGAAGGTTTGAGCGTTAATCACCACACTTGCTCAAGACGGGTTGGTGATTACAAACTTATAATTGGGAAATTATAAGTCCAGGTTTCACCGTATATCAGTGGTGTCTGAATACTCTTAGAAAGTATATATGACTCGGAAAAATCACATTGGTACTTGCCGGGATTCGAACCCGTGCCCTCATGCATGAGAGGCGGGCCTTTAACCACTAGGCCACCACTGACTTTTAAATTAGTTTTTGTTAATTTATACCTTAATTTCTTTAAAAAGTGATGTTACTTAGATGAAATAAATATTTAATCTCTAAACAGTACTTATTCAGGTTTTCGTCAGTATAACCGGCTATATCTCTATAATTGCAATCTGTTATTACATATTTAAGATTTTTTGAGTTCACAGTTTTCATTAAGCTTAATGTTTGACAGAAATTCATTCTTATATTAATTTTATTTTCAATATTATTTGCATACTTAACGACTTATCTTATGTCCTATGTACATCGCGTAAGAAACTAACTTAAACAGAGTTTTAAAGAAGAGTTATCGATAACACTATACCTTTTTCGACACAAAAGTATTCCTAAAACAGTTTCTTTACTGCGGTGATCGTAAACAAAACACTTAGACTGGTGACTCAAGATGTTTACTTCAAGTTAAAGTCTACAAAGAAGTCGCTGGAGCTTCAAAACGAAATGACAAACACTGGTCATTACTAGCTTCCAGTAGATAGTTATACCTATATAGTATATACCAGTATAATTTATCTTTCAGGAATGAGCTAAAATCTTTGTTGTATTATCTAGCGCTAAGCAAATTAATTCGAAGTAGCTTTTGGGACAGTAGTAATTTCAATAATTTAACCTCTAATTCTCCGAATAGATCGCAAGAAATAAATTACCTTACACCTTATTTTGGGTTTACAATGTTATAGCATTATTAGTTACAGAGGTCAAATATAAATAATTATTACCCGTCCAAATCTCCAGCATCACCTATAGTCTTCGACCTTTACTTCAATATAGTCAGAAAGAAGTGATCATATCGGGTTTTGATATAGGCCCCTCAACCAATTTTTGATACGGCAAACGAGCAAATTCAACCCTGTACTTATAATAATAGAGCTAGAGCTAAAAACTAAATATTATGTTTAAAATCATTATAAGTCCGAGGAGTACTATATAAAAAAACGGTACATATTAAATAAAACTACATATAAAAAGTTTCCACTTACGCCAGTGGTGGTTAATAAAATCGTAGCATCATAGTGCGGTAGTGAAAATTGAATTCTCTATTTGATGATAAGTTATGAGGTGAATAAGTATGATCATTGAGAAAATTTAAATAATAGCTTCGTATAATGACGCTCGATATAAATGAAGATTGAAAATCATTCATATAAAGTCATGGTGGAACTCAAACCATGATAGCGAATGCCCGACAGGCAATAGCTGCCATTAAACCTGTTAACCGCTATGAAATGAGGATGCCGATGAAGGTAACTCATTATTATTGAATCCAGAGAATCTAATAACGTGGAAGTAGATGATAAATTAAAAACAAACAGCGCTTTGTTGTCAGATTTTTATGCATCAAAATATTTTTTGAATTGGACGTTCTATTAGATCATTTAGTGTTTGTTTTTTTGATACTCTGAGGTTTACATACTTCATTCAAGTCTATTAAGTCTACTTAAAAATATTTAGTATAAAGCTTGTTCAGCACTATTTTAAACCACAATACACCTATGCGCTAAGTGCTTTGCTGTGTCTCGCTTCTTAAATCCTCTCAGGACTTAGAAAGAGACAACGACGACGCAGCCTCTTTTAAATATATATATTAAAATATGGGAATGGCATTACTATTTTCGTTTTACTATAATTTAATTTTTAATTTAACGGCCATAATAGTAGAAAAAAATATGAAAATGCAACATTTCTCCTATTGATAAATTCACTTTTCATACTGGACTCAGATATATTAGACTATTTTTAAAATCTAGTTTAAAATATTCGTTGTTATGTAATGCATTTATTTATTTATTTTATTGATAATTTATGTATACTGTAACGTACACATATTAAATATAAATATGTTCTCTATTTTTTATATTTCAATGTTCACATGTATGTATGTATAAAAAAACAACAAATTATACATTAGAAATAAAAAAAAATATTTCGTCATCTGTGAGTTGTAGAGGATGTCGGTATAATAACTTTGCAAACATTACCTTCAAGTGTATTTTCTATATTTGAGGGATAATCCCGTTGTATCAGAACAACCAGAAGTTGCTTCAACAGCACAACGGGGTTAGTAAACATGCCGAGAAGTTTCTTTACTTTGTATACATAAATATTGACGTAGGATGTTCACCGAGATAAACCGTAGCAGCGGCTAAATTGAAACAAATATGCATGGAAACTACTCTAGTCGTATTGTAAATTACAGGTGGGCTTATAACAAATTTGTTTATAACGTTAGTAAACATCAGTAGGAGAACGATCGGATCCGTGGAGATCGTTCACACGGAGTTATTTACAGTCAAATGATAGATAATGTACCAAAATTACGGCTTCGCGTGCAAACTGGTACGTTATAGCAGAGGCGACGTGAGAGAGTTAAACTGGCCCAGCAGCCCTTCGGATGTGAATGTGGATGTGAAGCATCTCTTAAAGTTGTGTTTAGTTCGGTTCGAGTTTCGGCGAAATGTGTACCTTATTTTTTTAACCGGCAGGTGACCGTCGAGGGAGCGGGATGGATGTACGAAAGCTCGGTCGGGAATTCGCCTCACAGATACAGATTACAGTCTCGCGTCGGCATCAAACGTGGCCGAACGCTCCGACGTAACGCGGTTCAAAGACTACAAAACTTTACGTTCGTCG
This sequence comes from Danaus melanippus, assembly GCA_010014825.2. NCBI lineage: Eukaryota > Metazoa > Arthropoda > Insecta > Lepidoptera > Nymphalidae > Danaus > Danaus melanippus. The sequence goes on from JAAAKD020000001.1 coordinate 4,329,162, forward strand.
TCGCTGGTTCTCTAACTTTAGACATTTTTTTTCACTATCGTTTTTTTTTTGTGTGTTCTCATAAACGTATTATTTTCATTTTGTTTTCAATAACTCAGTTTTGGTTTTATTATTTTCGAGTTTCTTTATATTTTAATATCGAGTGCATAGTGTAAGATCCTGTTGCACTTTTACTCGCGGTGAGTATTATAATTGTGGAGTTTCTACGACGTTAAGGTATCTTAAAACTGCGGAATCGATCCTCTATGGAGGTCCTACATTTATCCTTTATTATCATGTGATAAGATACGAGTGTTTAAATGAGTAAATATTTTGAAATATCAATAGAGTGTTTGCGTCAGAAATATCAAAGATTTTTTTATCGTAATTTATATTCTCAGTATATTTCTTAATTGTATTTATTTATAGGTTATATTGAGATACTGAGTGAATGTTTTTTAATCAAACATTCATAACTGTTTATATCTTCTACCCGCAGATATGAGTTAAGTCAATAAAACTAGCGGAATCAATGACGGTAATATTTTTTCTAATAATAAATTTAAAATACCTAAGTTGAATAAGCATTTTTGTCTCACAAAGGTGTTTCTAATGATAATATATATATTATGACCCAGTATGGAATACCATACATTCAAAGAATGCGGCAGGTTACCTTTAAGACGTGAGATTAAATAGATTGCTATAACAATGAAAGATGTAATAAGCTGGTGGTTCTCGTGAACTATATTCTCAGTCAAGTGTGAAAGTCATATATTGAATTCTATATACATAGTTCTAACAATAATATACTCTTCCGATGTCCTTTATTCTTGTTCGTGAACTATGAATATGATATTCTATCAAAAACTAGTGATATTTATTTAATGTATTTTTAAATGTAACTCTAAATATTCACGAGGAACGCCGTGTTTAATCATTGGTATAATTTCATATGTAACTTGATGTATAGTATCGCTGCTTAATGCCTCATTGTGGTGTCGCTGACCCAGGGTCTTCATGTAAATGGTGTTGCACTCTTTGATAAGCCTCGTTAGCATCATATTAGTCGCTATTAACACACTCTGATCATAGATAACTACATACTTATTGAGATAATTCAAAATGTCTGTGTTACTGTTACGAAAACAGTGAAGAGTATAAGTACTGGAACAAAATCAAAATAAACGATAAAAAATAATTAAATGACATGTCCATCTGGGTAGTTTTTGTCTATGTTGAAAAAATAACATTTCTAAAATGCACCATCCCATATCGAATGGGGTCCGACAAAGGCACAATGGGGGCCGATAGAATGACAATACACCAGACCAGACTGCACCATGAAATAGGCCGGTCAACTGGGACTTGCAATAGACTTTTTACGTAAAGAAATTCCATGTATGTGACCTTGGAGAATTCAATACTTTTAATAAATCTCGCCATCCGAAATACTACATTCAACTTGTAATGCTTATAATGTTTACACTTAATGATATAAAAACGAAGTTTCTTATATAGACATAGACAATTAATTTTTTTTTTATATACATTACATTCTGATTATGATCCTAGCATCATAACAGCCGGCTAGACTAATGTACGCGATCCTATTTATCGTCTATAATAGACTTGGAATAACAATAAAACGTACATGCCAATATAACTCGGCCGGGTATCTATTTAGAAAATTCTAATATGAATGCATTATACACATCTCATTTTGTTCGCTTCCACGCATTTTTTTTGCATAATTTTATTACTCATGCGTTTCATTTGTTTTCTAAGCCATTATTTTTTTTCGTCAGTCTCGTGACAAACGATAGGATGTAAACTGCCAGTTATAAATGTTTTAACATAATTAAACGAAAAGTGATTTTTGTTAATTCCTTCACTTTGCTGTTTCTCTTAAATGACATTATATATTTTTCAGTTACCCAACTTCAGTTTTAGCACACGACGTTCAGCCGACGTTGAATATACTAAAATGAATTAAAGTTTTTTATTACTTTCTCTCGCAGTGTTAATATGTGAGAAAAAATTCTTATCAATCGATATGAAACGCGTCCATCTCAAATATTTCAACCACTTTCTTCGCTTGTAATATTGATGTATGAAATTGACCTTAATAGCAATAAACTTAATTAATTTATGTGTTGTTTGTTCTACTTTACGTTTACTATAGATTGGCTGTCACGGTCCTTTAGATTGTTAAATAAATTTAATATAATATTTTTTACATCATGACAGATGGAATAACTGTGTTTTCATTTTCTAATTTGACAAAAGACTAGAAAGTTTCGAATAATTTGTACGCTTCATTAAAAATGAAGTGAAACACAAATAATTAAATTATTTCTTTTTATATTTTTCAAAACTCTTAAATGTGGAAATAGCACAGAGTATATAAGAGCAATAAAACATCTCCTATGCTCTTCGGGAGCCGTAGTTGGGTCCGGTTCAAACATTCGCAATTTCTCGTTCCGAGAGTCAATATGAATAATTACGCTGGCATCTTCATTCCTATAACATAGAAAATAAGCCTCAGGTATGACTGCAGTATTAAAAGATTTATCGTCTCCCATTCATATATGAGAAAATGCAAAACAGTTTAACCAATAATCCCTCGGACGTGGCATATAATTTATAATACAAGTCAATTAACATTTCGTTCCTAATATATTAATAAGATCGATAAAAATAATGTGAGCTCAACGACACATTAACTGAGCCATTTCGTTATCAAATGTATATAACGAATAAGTTTGATGAATTCCGTTCATAAATTATGGAAATTTAATTAATGTTAAAACGAATGTATGTGTAACTTAATAATGCGTAATTAATATGCTCTGACGTCTGTAAATAAATTGAGTAATAACATCATTTAAATATTATTAATATAAATAAACTTGATATGTCAGTTTGTGATGTCAAAATCTTTTTTTTTATATAAAGTACGGGTAATGTACCTATAGAACCTCTTTTATATGTACCTATAAAATCTTTTTCTACAGTTGAATATATATCTGTGTAATATATATATATTATTTGTTAAATAATGTGATGGTTTTTGAAGTGACATTCACTGGCTAGTATTTTTTTTAATTTTAGTTCTGTTAATACAACATGTCGCAGAGCAAAAGTATTGTAACGCTCAGTTGAAGTCAGGTCACACAGTCAACCGCAGCTCAGGTTTGATACACAATAGGTCGAATCCTGATTAAAAAAAATATACAACAAAAATGGTCGTAATATATTATTGTATGTTTCAAAATCAAAGGGATCGGAGAAGATAATCATTGTAATTTATATCTTCATTCAGTTTCCCTTCAAACTTGGTCCAAGTCATATTATCGTTTGCCGTCTTCACAACCCTGTCACATTCTGACGGGCGGAAACCAACGGTAATAACTATACAACTGTATCTTCTTATTTACACAGATATTATATCATACAGAGCTATGAACTCCGATGTCAATAAAAAAAATTCATCCTGAATATTGTTGCCATGTTACCTAAAATTTAACTCATTAAATATTAATGAATTAAAACAAGACGTCTTTAAATTATTTATGTAGTTGTCATTATTCATTCAATTCGATCTTTCTTTAAATTTTTTACGTTCCATTTAGATAAAAGCTGCCGATATGGCGCGTTCTGTATTTGGTTAGACTCGATCGTTCAAATAAAGAACTTTGTCAACTTTTTTGTTGACGAAATAGGCAATGTGCGGACTGCCGTAATTCCATACCTTTTATAAAATAAGTACAGACAATCGCCGTTCCATATTAGATTGTTTACAATTATCATGAAAATAAAGTAAAAACTTTACTTTTTCAGCCTGTCTAAATAAATATTCGTCGAGCACATGTCATTTGGCTCATCGGATTTAAAATTATCTTCATCATTGAGTTTCCATCGACCTTTTATAAAAAATAATATTGACAGTATACTTAAAAAAAAATCTCAAGACGTTTAGGTATGTTTTAATTATTATGTCAACTGATGATATACATACTCCTTGGTTGTATTTTAAATGAAGCACGTAAAAATATGTTAATAATTATAAAAAGCTGTATGCCATTAATGAATAAGATTAAAGAGACACAAAAGAGGTCGTCAACCAGTCCAGGACCAGGTGTCGGCGTGGATGAAGGATATAATTAGATAATTATCATTACAACTCCATTCATTTCTCTTCTTACTTACAAAATACCCGGAATTGAAATGGTTTGAAACGTTGTTAAAGACTTGTTCTGAGACGAGAAACGACTACCTACTGTTATTAATATAAGTAACATTTTAATTACAGCAAAGTATAGTTTTTACTTTTTCCGGTTGTCATTTTTGAATTGCGCGGTGTTTTGAGTGGTGTTTTTTTTTTGACAGCGTAAAATAAAATTCCCTTCATATATTCGAGTCAAATGTGGAGTGTGATTGTTGAAATATAAAAAAAAGAATAGAATCTGAGTTTGTATCGAATGCGGTCAGGTACATCTGAGTAAATTTTAATAGTAACCTTAAGGGTCTCGTCCCCTTTTTATGTTTCAAAAATCCGGCGGCTGTTTTATACAAAAGAATCTTAGAGGTATGAATGACTGTCCCTTTAAAATAATGTCAACTTCTGACAATACACAATTATTATATTTTAGGCTGAAAACAATAGAGTATTTGTTCCGCTGCTTTACTTTGACTAATGTTATTGGATCGGGAGCTACTATATTTTTAATTCATGTCATCTTTGAGCATTTAATATATTCATATAACATTCATATGACGTATGAAAGGTTTATATTGAAATTATTAATAATTATTCTTTCATTAGAGTATTGATTATTAAAGTAATTTTCGCGCGTCTCCGTAAGTACGATCTAATTTATACTAACACAGATATAAAATTTATAAAAATATTGTTTGACAAATCGACAGAAAAGGTTTACATAGTGTATTTATAACACTTTTCGTTTTCATATAATTAAAAGTGGTGTGTATGACGTCTAAACAATATTTGATACTCTGTGGTTTTAAGTCATTGGTTCACAGGAATGCAAAAGCATGTGGGTGTTTTTTTTCTTCTGTCATTAGACTGACAGATATGGTCTCATCCAGGGTTGTCCAAATACGGCGACCAAATGCCTGTATAATGACCGCATTCTATAATCTTCTTCCATAGATTTAAATGGCCTGATGGCCGTCTAGTACGTGCCTGGTTAGGCGATCAGATGCTTATAATCACTATCTTTCTTTTCGCTAAACTGATTAGGAATTAATTGATTTTGTATCGGTTATTAATAGAGTTTTTGTTGGAGCAAGTTAAAACATTTAGTTATACTGACTCCTTGATGTAATGTGCTTTAAATTATTCACACGAGCATGTAAATATATTAATTTAATGTAAAATACGTAATTGAAATAATTATTTTTAATAACAATTAAAAGTTAAAGATTGGTTCGATCAAACTTGTTGCTTCATTTTTTTTTGGTAACTAATCTTTTGATTGTAACGTCTTTTATAATCTGTTATTATTATACTGTCTGTGAATATCATAAAATATTTATACTCTATAAGTTTTCGACGAAGAGGGTGCTTTTTAATATCGATATTATATATAAATTATCTTATCATTTCATCTCTGACCGGTATATCTAGTTTTGATTGTCAATTATATGAAAGGGAGCCGAGTGACGATTGACGGTTTTAAATTTTATTGGATCTCGATGAATAAAACTTGTTTAGTTACTAAGTTCTCTTTTTGGACATAATTAAATATATTTTATATAATGTAACTGTTGTAAGATTTAGTTTACATTTTTCAATGTTTTAATGCGTTTTCGTTAGGACAGGCTGTTAGCCCTAATGGCTCCGATAGCGTCATTTATAGATTACAGTTTCAACGTAAATAAGTCTGTCAAGCAGCCATTTTGTTATCAAATAAAATTTGTTCTCTGAATACATTGAATCATTGATTTGATAAGGATTATATTTATTTCTTGACCGTAATGATATCAAGAATTACTCGGGAACCCAATTAAATCATTCTATCATTTTCAGATATATTACTCAATACTGAATACACGCTGTCAGAGCTTTGAGTCAGTGGTGGCCTAGTGGTTAAAAGGCCCGCCTCTCATGCATGAGGGCGCGGGTTCGTTCCTGGCAAGTACCAATGTGATTTTTCCGAATCATATGTACTTTCTAACACTATTTAGACATCACTGATTAATGCATTCCCAAAGAGGGTTGATGTCAGGCAGGCGGCCGGTTGTAAAAACAATTAGCCAAAACTATTCACACCATGTAAGGCAGACCCTGGCTAAAGCTGGGAAATTGCCAGGTAGAAGAAGACTAAATACACAGTGAGTTTCTCAAACACTTATCTATCTCGTCTCGCTGTGGTCACGGTTGTATCCGAAAATCCTAGTTTAATTTTTCAGCTACGTCATTTATAGGAATGGCTTGAACGTATACTTATTTATAGTAGTGCTAAAATTTTCCTTTGCTGACGTATTTCATCTTTACATAGAAAAATTTGGTAATTTTCTACATTTGTATAAGATCATATTTATTAAGCTCAGTAATTAAAATGGCCCAAACGCAAAGAAAGCCATTTACTTTATGTATATAATTGTTCCAAGTGCGGTAAAGGGGAAAGTTAGTTACCCTTCGTACGCTTTTAAGATTTTATATTTTTAAATTAATATTTATTATCGAATTTATCTAGTTTATATACCTATGTGGTTTACCTAATATATGTACAATAAAAAATATTTAAAAATGTAATATATAACATTATATATTTATATAAAAATATTTCCACTAGAAATACACTTTATTTTCATGAACAAAATGTTACTGAATTATTAGAAAATTTTCCGAATTTTTGTATATATTTATGTAGAATAAATACATAATTGAATGGATTTGTAGGGAATGAAATACAATTAGGATATAGACAGACATATTGTGATGTATTAACTAGTATCTGCGTTACTTTTATCATTTAAATAAGATAACATCACTCGGATACGAAATAATTCAAAGTATACTCAACAAATTAGATGACTTTTGTCCGAATTCTAAAATGTTGGTTCTGTGTTCCACAATTATCAAGATCTTTTCGGCTCAAACCCCTTTTTTACCATGGAGGTAATAAAAATCTTAAATGCTTTATCTTTCAATTCTGTATTCACTTCATTGAAAACTTAATTTTTAAGGATTTTTTTTTTATGACGTAAAATGAAACGGTTTTCTGTTCAAACGGTCCCGTTGTTTGTTTCGTTTTTATGTTTAAATCGTGTTTAGCGTCTTTTTGAATGCTGCTAATTTAATGTTTATGCAACGTTCTAATTTCTATCGTAAAGGTTCATTACTCTTAATATAAGAGAGACAGAATGATGAACGCTGTTTTTTAAATACAGATGTATTTTGTTTTTA
>JAAAKD020000001.1:4392825-4407927 GCA_010014825.2 Danaus melanippus
TTAGTTTCGGGAGCTCGTATCAACACGCTACCAGTCTGTCGGACATTATTCTGATAATTTGGGACGCTTGATTTGGGGATGGAAAGCTCTGGATCCGGTTCCTCCTTAATCTCAGTTTGTGTAGGCGTCGTTTGTTTGGACATGGCCACGGCTTGTGAGTTAGTCAGGACGGGACTAGAGTCTGTAAGGACTTCGCTATGCCTGCTGGCTAGATGGCCGATATATCCTATAACGGAAACGATCTAGATATATATATATATACTTCACAATATAATAATTGAAACTTTCTTAAAATAGTATTCTAATGTGGCTCATAGAATTAAATGTATTGAAAATAATTACAAGAAAAAGTGGTAATGACGCGAATGCTTACCCTTTCGACTCTTGAAGTAAACCAAGCATTGTTCACATTGGAACAGCGGAGACGGGTTCAGAGGGTGAATGACGTGAAGTTTGTACTTGTGTCTGTACCAATGTGTTCTACTTTGGAGGATTTCTCCACAGAGTTTACACACAACGCTGCCGTCATTCCTCGTCATGTATTCTAGGAATTCATTCTTGGCCTTCGGAGTTTCCTTCTGATCTTTGCATTCAGAACCATCGTCTGTGTTCGGTTTCTCTGTGAGGAAGTGCACCCCCGTGTCTTGTATACCATCTATAGCGTTCTGCTGATGATCAAAATCATTGTAACCATTCCTCGACGAATCTGAGAGAACCTCGAGAGTTATTATCGGCATACTGTTTACGTCAGCGTCGTCTTCGTAAGTGTAATGGAACTCTGTAAGATAGTAGCAATAATTGACGTTGATGTACATACAAATAAGTAAATAATAAATAAAGTAATACCGTTTAGAAGTAACGCTTGAAGCTTCCGAGTGCTGCTGACATTATAAACGAGAGCATGGCGTTTGTTTTTTTTTAATCGACCTCATGCAACGAATTCGCGTTTGGAGCCAACAATTCTCTGTATTAGGATTAAAATAATGAACACATAGTCTTTATATTTTTATTATTATTGTAGTGTACATAATTCCACATTACATTTCAATGAGTTGGTAAGATTCTTTTCCTTATACATATCTAATTAACTCCTTGTTATATAGAAATTAATTTATTCAGTAGCTTATATCAATTTATTGTTAAAGCTTTGCTGTTTGCAACGATAAATTCTAAATTAAAATATCCAGTTAAACTGTGGTACTTAGTAATGTTAACGTATATAAAGATTATAGAAACTAAACATATATTTAGTGCTTATATATTTAAAAAAAAAATACCATATGAATAGTAAGGTTAGTGTCCAATAACAAATATAGTCTCTGATTATCTAAAATGCTATCGACAGTTTCCATCCCCAATAAACAGCGTAGACCATCTCGTTACAGATAATATAATAATAATAATAATAAAAAAAAAACGTAAAATACATTATACTATACAAGTAAAGGTAATACTATACCGCTGCGTTGTTAAGCGGCTCAATAAATATAACCGTACACAGTAAACTAGTAAATTAATAGAATATAGAAAAAAAAACAACACACGTAAATAAAAAAACATTGCACTACCTTGAATCTAACTCTGTTGACATTACAATACAATATTTCGAAGATAAATATGTACTTATATTTAGTGAAGTTTCATAAAAAGAAAAAAGGTTTTATATCCAAATATATTTACAAGACGGCTGTCAGCTGTGTCTATAAAAATATACATATTGTTAACATTTCAAAACTACAAGTCTATTCAAAAATTGTTATCAACGTGAACTAAAAAATGTAGGAAGATATGTATGTCTATTTATTTCAACCATCGCCGTTTAATAAGAGAGAAGGCACTTGTTCTGTGATAGTTACATGATATCTATACCTATAGATACATTTAAACTATAATTATCTATGCGCTGCCTTGCAGCATGAGGGTAGAGTGAGAAAAGAGAAAAAAAAATGTAATAACAAAGAAGTTGGAGCCAACTTAGTTAGCACTAATATCACAAAACAAAATACTACAAAAAAAATGAAAGGAAAGAAATTAAAATATAAATAACACTTCACCCGATGATTTTTTTTTTTAAGGTTTAACAGGAATGAAAAACATCGCGTCCACATTAACAGCTTCAGAGTTCAGTTTGTGCGTACGACTGGCGCTGGCGTAACTATATATATATATAAAATCACACTAATAAATGTTAATACCTTATCGGCAATAGTCCAACGAACCGTACATCTTAAATATATACAAACTTAAAATAGAAAAAAAAAACTTAAAATTGTGCGCTACCCTCAAAACATTCAACACGAAATCAATAATCATTTTTAAGTATTTAAAAATCTATATATAATCTAATATTGATATATAAATTGCTCGTTAAAACTCTTATAAAACTTACTTTTAACTTAGTAATAACGTGGTTATTAATTCTAACAAATGTTCCTTATCAATGGAAGAACTGCTGATTGTCGTTTCCGGGTCCTAGGTCGCTAGAACCGTCACCTAACTAACCTCTATACTGAACAGTTTAATGTAATGCAATATGCACTATGGCACTAAGACATTTATGCATTTATTTATGTTGATAATATATAAACGATAGGCTCACTAACATATAGTCTTAATATAAATTATCCGTGTGTAATGCGTGTTTCGATTTTCACAAGTATTTATTTCCCTTCACAGCTTTTCTATGGATGGCCGATCATATGGGAACGCCACGCGGGACTGGTTTGCTTTTTTTTTTAATAACTATATTCATGGCTTTTCCACACGAGCACTTTTTGTGGCCGTTACGCTCATTAATGTAGATCCGTCGATGACAGTTCAAAGAAATGACGTTACAGGATGGAGCATAAAAAAGGAACAAAAACATTCAGCTGATGTGAAAAGGCCCTTATACTTTTGTAATGCGAAGACGGAAAACGTTTTACAGTCTTTGGTCGGCGTGTTGCTGTATAAGAAAATCTTATAAAATCTTATCAAAATCATTTTAGTATACATTTTTTGAAGGCACATTAGATTTGTAAAGCACCTTAAACTAACTTTAAAATGAACACGAAATAGTCGTAACTGGCCTCAGGATAGTGTGTTATTATTGTCTAACGAATCCACAACCGTTCTCTTCACATAACATGAGCTCTATGTAACAAACATTAGATATTAAATGCATAACATATTGGAAATACTTACAATAACAGTGTACATTAAAATTTCACTCCAAAAATAGAACAAATACGATGCCCATTAAACGTGGACTATTTGTAAACATCAATAATTTCTTAACATATAGAAGGCGTTTCGAAGGCACTATTACAGTCACAAACATAACAGGTTATCTGGAATATAATACTTGTCACGTGGCTTCGTTCAAGCTTGCGTCGGATCGGGGGAGGAGTGGGATGGAGTCGAGCCCCGCGGCGATCCTGAACCGATGGCCTCTATCTTGATAGCGGGAGGCAGCTGGCCCTCCATACCTGGCAGGAGGAAGAAAGCGTTCGGTGGATACACGCAATCCTTCGGCACGTAGCAGTCGTGTGTTGTCTTCATGTGGTTCTTCATCTTATCCGGCCTCGAAAATTCCTTACAGCAGACGGGACAGGGAAACACTTTTCTCTGCTGACCCTCGTGGTAGAGGAAGGCATGTCTCTGGAATGAATACTTATTTTTGAAGGTCTTTTGTATGTTCTCTTTCGCGCATTCAATGCATTGATAGACGCCCTCGTTGACCGAGGCGTATCTGAACAGGTTTAGCCCCCTAACAGACATCTCGGTCAACTGTTCAGCTGGATCATTGGAGGCCGAGTTGGCTCTCCTCCTGATACGTCTCCTCACAGCCGGTCTCTGCATTTGGTTCCCTCCTGTTGGTAACGTGTTATTATTAATGGAATCATTTTGATGTTCGTTTGACGTGGAAGCCGATTGTGTTGCTGGGTTCACGCGGAGCTTCCCTTGACCCTCGTGTGTGGGCGATTGCACATATTTACTGTCTTTGCTTTCGAAATCGGGTGTGCCACGCCCTGAAATTAAGCAATTGTTATTAAATAACTAAAATATACACACTATATGAAATAATATACAAAAAAAACATCGATCTAAAAAAAATAGCCATATTAAAGTGGAGTGGGGGGGGGGGTTTTGCGCTGGGATAAAAAAAAAAGAAACGAAAGACGAAAATATATTAATATTTATTTGTTCAAATTTAATGAAGAAATTAATTACACCATGAAAAATAAAAACGAAAAACATGATAGATGGAACTACTTTAGAGACGAGCCCGTCATTACAATTATGATATAAGTAGCACCAATTTATAGAATATCAATAAAGCTTCTTTGCACAGAGCGTAACGACGAACTTGTCCACAAATAACTCCCTATAAAATTATATATAATATAAACAAAACATGAAAAAAAATATTATACATATCTGCTGTGCAAATAAATTTCCATTAAAACACTAGGCAGTGGTCAAAAAAAAAAATTATAAAAAGAGGAAAATTAACGGAGTCGTAATAAGTCAATCTTCTAAAACTATCTAAAATAATAACTAAATCTACGTAATAAATTAAAAAAAAAAATGTAACAAAAAAGATAGTAATCACTATAGTTAAAATAGGACTCAAGTGATTGCATTTGGAACTATTTCGGCAAGTGTAAGTTTTAGGTACATTGTAATAAAAAATTACCAGTTTCCTTTTTCATCATAACATCACATATGGTGGGTTGCATTTGATACAGACGAAATCTGGCGAGGAACATGATAATAATCAGATAGCTGCCGTTTGCAAGCCGAGCTGTCGTAGGGATATATATTATAACATACAAAAGCAACAATTTGTACTGAACCAAAAATACTTTGTATCGCATAGCGTCGATTTGAGCAACATCGAAAGCATGTCAACTATTACTAACCACACCGTCTATGTGTACATACATCTTGTTACCTACCTCCTCCTTATCATCATCATCATCATCATCATCAGTCCTCTTCAATAGTTTCTACGTACGATATAAAATATTCACTCAATTGTAAACAACACAATTATATTATATACTATAAATAACTTAAGCTAATCTTTACTAATAACCCGTGTTGTTACTTTGCTACTATTAAAAATAGTTTCTCGTTAAATGATATTAAATAATAATAATAATAATAATATTATCGTTGACGATATCACCGTAGGTACGATCAAGTCATAGCGTTGTCATTAAAGTATGCACATCCCTCAAACGTACAAGACGTACACAAGGTACAACCAGTAAAACTAAGTACTAGACATTCATAACCGACACATTTAGCGTGGACATTCCGTTTTAAACACGTTTATACACTTAAAATATGACAAACGTATGTCCACATGAAATAACAGAGAAAAAAAATATATATAGACAATAAATAAGAAAGGTTTAAAATAAAATAAGAAAAATAATAAATGGAACATAACAATAACATCGAATACAAAAGATTCATTTGAATTTTTTTAACTTTTATTTTTTTTAAAGACTCTAAAAATAGTAATTAACACCTTACTGTATACCATCGTATTCCAATAACACATAACTCTATCTCGTGTAACCTCCGAATCTAAAAGTTTCTAAACGTACAACTATTGTCTATGTGCAATAACAAAAGTAATCCGTATTCAACATTTGGCTATTAACTATCATATAATAATCTGTCTGAGATTTATCGTGTCCAGATATAACATAGAGAGAGGTGTAAGAACCTTTTAAATATTTAAATCTGTATCGCTCGTAACCTTAAACTACTACTGAGGATTAATCTATAATACTATTAAAAATACCATTCTACAATATTAAAACTGTTTGATGATTGTAAAATGATTATTTCACTTTTGAATGTTATGTGACAAGGAATAATAAGTTTCAAGTATCGCTAGGTGAAGACACATTTTATCACATTAAAATTCTTTGTATCAATTCTATGTGGTGGTTAAACTCAAGTATTTTATTAGTTATTATAGACAATAAACATCCTCAGTCACCAGACGAGACTACTTTACATTAAACTGCTCGAATATAATCTGTGAATCATTCTTATTTTAATAATAATAATATTCTGTAACACCTCTCTAACTATTTTAATAATTGCAAGAAAAACAATGGACATAATATGTATTAATTAACTGTAATATTAAATATTTGATAATATGAAAAAATTGTTTTTATATAACTCCATCTACATATATTGCTGAAATTTATATATAATTCGTTATATCGTAAGCATATATAATAATTAATCAACCGACGAATAAATCTATTTTTTTTTTATAATCTGTGGAACAATGTCATGATATAATGTAATGACAAAATATAATCTGCACAAAAAAATAATCTATACATAAATATAGAGCGGTAAATACAATATAACTGGCTTAATATAAAATAAGGTAGATACATATAATGAAACAACAACGTCAACAAACATACACTTTAGGGACAATTCATTTACGTCACATCAAATGCGACCTTAATTATAATTTAGCACCAATTGATGATATAGCTTTTAATAAATAATGTACCATACATATAGAAATAAGATATTTAGATAACGTAAATATATTATTCATTTTATTATACAATCGTTTCAACAAATACAATACATTTCATTATTTATATAGAATTAAAAGGAACTCTGAAAGGAGAATGACGATCGAGGGTAGTTGAGAGTTCTCCGTTGAGAACGATCGGTTCAGGCACTGGCTAAATTGACTACATTTCATATTATGATTTATCCAATAACGTTAGCCTCAACGACGTATGTAATTGTAAATTTCTTTCATTATTTAAGTACCTATCCGTTTCCAAGATAAAATTTTTCCATATAAATTTTATGAAAGGTACAATAAATTCGTTTTTAAGATTTTTTTTTTTTATTTAACAGTCTTAAAATTTGTTTAAATCTTTTGCTCCGATTTACATATTAAGTGGGAAACATGAGATGACGTCCCTAAATTTAGCTAGGATCGTAATTAACTACTTGGGCCTAGGAGGTTCTAACCTAAGGAAGCTTCTTAAAATAGATTTGTAAACTTCGAATAATGAAAATAATTATACGTAATATTCTTTGAAATTTTCTTAAACAGCTAATAGTCGATATAACTTATGAATGTACAAGTAAAGGCACACTAATAGGCAAGCGTTCCCTGGACCTACGAAATTTATGATTTAGAAACGGTATGATGGGTTCGTCGATGTTAGTACAGCGCTAGTGTCACGTGACCTCGTCTGATGGAAGTCACCTAACGTCCTAATACCTGTTGAAGTCCGTATCATATGTACATGTCCGAAAAGTGTATAAGTGTAAATTTTTAAAGTAACCATTCATCGAATATAAAAAGAATAAAGAAGTGTCTCTATCAATACAATATGGAAGACTACATTCGCCTAGTAATATAAACTAATAAGTACCATTTCCCTAATATATATATTTTTAAGGCAATTTGATATCTACTAAAATAGAATTTTCAAATCATCTCATGGTTCCAGTATGTTTTAAGTTTCTCACGAGCACCTTGCTATAATCACTTCTGACGACTCCGCGCCGTTTTAATTTATATAAAAAAGTAAACGGTTTTTATTATATTATATTTTTATAATATTTCAAATATAATTCTGCTATATTCAAGGTCCAATGGTGGTATTATAACCCTATATACGTGATTCCCCTACTATTAATTCACGATATCAATATTGTCTTTGACAGATACGAGTTTAAAGGGTACTTTAATTGACCTACAGATATATTCAGTGTAAATATATTCATCTCGAACGTAATATGAAATAAATATAAAAGAAAACAAAAATCTAACAGAGACGAAGACGTCTACATCCGAGGTACTGAATCTAAACTAATTTTGTTATCTATGACATTATACGCTATTCCATAGACAAGATACGCGGTCTGACAAGAACAGAATAACTTCTACAACCAAATATATCAACATTAATAAACTATTTTATATTAAACCTAAACAAAAAATAATAATAATAATAACTACACAATAAAATCATAGCCCGTGTTGAGTTTTACTTCGAGAAGTTACTGTATATTATACACCTAGGATCACTATTAAGGCAAGTTAAATGAAAATGCATTTCACACCACTACATATAATGGCGTCTGTAAGCCTTTTTGTATAGCCATAGCCTCTTCAGGAAATATTAAATATTCTGAACCTTATCGTATATAATATCGATACTTATATTACAAAAAGGCTCCGCCATTGGTATATTCGTAAAAATAACTCCTAGACTACATTAACTAATTCAGTTCAATGAGAATTGCGTGTAATCGAAAGGACTACGTTTGTTTGAACGATCACCACGAGTAGTTACTTTGTACCCTGAAATATTTTTTTTTTTCGTAAGTAATAAAATTAAGTAACAAGTGAGTGCAACATAACAAGTAAAAAAAAAGAGAACATAGAATCTCAAAGTTCAGCACTCTCGAGAAACATAATGAAACAACATAAATAAATAGATCATTATAACAACGAGCCGCGGCGGCCCATAACACCAACAACTTACTGTTACATCGTGAAACTTAGAGCTCGGACGACTATTCATTGCGATCAATCTACGTACCAACCGCTAACCGTTTATTCAAGTCCTATGTTTAATTATACGAATAAAATTATATCAGATCTGCAAACAATCTAATGAGTGGAGAGGAGTGCGTTTAAGACTCTTGCTTCGCGGCTTGCTCGTTGGCGTTGGCCTGGTTTTTGTGTATGATCTTAAGATGGGCGATCATGTTGTCCTTGCGGGTGAACTCCTTGAAACATATCGGACAGGGGAAGACTTTGACGTCTTTCTTGTGTGAGGTGACGTAATGTCTGCAGAAATTGCTGATGTGGGTGTACACTCTGGCGCATATCTTGCACCTGAAAACGTTCTCGCCCTCCTTGATGCAGTAATCCCTGACAGATTCATTCGTCTCCTCGTGATAGTTGCCGACGTTTGCCATGTTATTTTTTCTGATGGGCGAGGGGAATATGCGCTGTTCCCAGTTGGTCTGCCCCAGATCGGACACTTCACTGTTGACCATGTTCAAGTTGTTCTGTTCCAATTCGGCTGCGAACAGCTGTGTGGCGAGAGCCGGCATGAGAACGGTTTCTGGCGGAAACTTATCGAAGCTATTCAGTGCGGGATTTAAATTAGAGAGGCCAGAGAGCTGATTGAATAGCGTGCGTGCTCTAAACTTAGACATTTGGGGCTGTAATTTTTTACTATTCTTTGGCTTTAAATTACGACCTAGTCTTATTTTGTCTTCGACATCCTTGATAGGAGCGTCCTGGGAGTTGGAGTCCTCGCGGCTTCTGTCAGGATTGTATTTGTATTCGATGTGTTCATTGTATTCGTCATTCTGTTCACAAGCTGGTTCCTGTTTAATGGCTCCATTCTCGATTGACAATATCGGACCGTTTGATGGAAAATTTTGATGAGTTTCCTCTTTGGGCTGTTTATCATTATCTGAAATTTCATAACGATACTTCTTACATTTTGTATTGGTGGTTGTCGTATTTTTTAATATTTGATGGTATTATCGTAAATTGGAAATATTTTAGTATCCTATGGGCTGTGCTAATGTTAATGTTCATATTAATTATTATTGAATATACTACGATATTTCCAATTTAGCCTTATGTGAAGGAAAGCTATTGGGAATAAGCCTTGTCTGTTTTCCCTTTTCTCGTTAAAATGTATATATGTGTTTCGAAAAATTAAAATAATGAATTTTTATATCACTGAACCATAACCACACCGAAAATGCCCCTGGCCATTCCTCTAATAGCTCTCCCCGAAAGCAGAAAAGCAAGCAATAGTTATATTTCTTTTGTATAAGTAACAAGCGCTTATTTTTCGAATATGTAACGTCATAAAAATTTTATAGATTATCACTTACCCCTTCAGAATAAACTTTAAATAAATATAATAGAGATATTTGAATTACACTTCACTTTTCACTTATTAAAAAAAAACATTCTAACATCAAAGCTTATATCCCAGTAGCTTTTCTCATTTAAAATTTCATGGTATTTGATAAACTTAAACGTGTTAGGTAAATGGAAAGGAAGATTATAATATTTACAAAAGATAAGCGAAAATCATCTTCTAAACATTTCATACGCGTTGTTTCTGTTGAGAATAATCTAATACGACCGATGATTTGATTTTATGTGTCCTAGTAAGTAGTAGGATAACTTACGCTAGAAGGTACAAACTAACAAGAACTAAATCCGCAGATATCTTAAATACAAACTACGTACCTGCTGATTCTGAATCTTTGCCGGATTGGGGAGCCTCGTTCGACTGTGCGTCGTCGCCTTCGTCTATCATCAGCGCTTCCCCAGCATCCTCGCCTCCAGAAGTTACTCCGTCTTCCGCGTTAAAACTATCCATGGACATTTTGACCTCCAACATTTCTGGCGAGCCACGAATCAGTTGGTCCCCGGCTCTGTTAGATGACGTGTGCGATGCTGACTCTGGGATGAATTCACCCGGAGGACTCGCGGCGGTGTTGAGGGCATCGCTGGAACTCCCACTTAGTTTCCTGGGTCGACCTCGTTTTCGCTTCGGTTGCATCAATGCATTGCCCAATAAAGGCATCAGTAAATTAGGAGGCGCTCCTCCGCTGGGTATGCCAGATGCAGGCCTCTTTTGATGCATGTACGGGTGTATTCTGTGTAATTGCGGAGGCGGAGTGTGAGCGGTGTTGCCCTGTTGCTGTTGGATCAAAGAGTTAGTCAGGGCGGGTATATCGCATTTTTCCT
This sequence comes from Danaus melanippus, assembly GCA_010014825.2. Lineage (NCBI taxonomy): Eukaryota > Metazoa > Arthropoda > Insecta > Lepidoptera > Nymphalidae > Danaus > Danaus melanippus. The sequence goes on from JAAAKD020000001.1 coordinate 4,403,618, forward strand.
CATTTACCTCCGTCAGCCCCTTGATCCTTAAACTCTCAGCTACTTTCAGAAACGCCGTCAGACGTTCCTGGTCGACGCTCACTTCACCCCTGTACATGAAATCTAACAAGCTTTTCATGTCCGAGTAAGGTACGTCCTTAAGTATAACGATTGGATGTTTCTCTTGGTGATTGACAAATAGGGCTTGAAAGTACGGACTGCAAGCCGATAAAACCATTTTATGAGCTTTAAGCAATTGGCCTTCAACAGCCAGCGTGACGTCAGTGAAGGTCTCAGCATGAAGAAGCTGATCGAACACCGACAACATATTAGTCTGGTGATTGTTCCAACGCAAACAAAATCTTTGAGTAGCCATTTTGTCCCGTGTTCCTTCTTAGGAAGATATTATAAATACCAGTCGTGGCATAAAATCTAACGTATCAACAATAATTCAATGATGTATACATAAGTGTTCTCTCGTATTCCATGAACAATACAATAAATCTTTAACAATGAATAATGTTTACTTAGTAGCCATCTTTAATTTGTTTCATAGTGCTATTGCTAGTGCTGTGACGGGCGTTAGGAGATCTGTAAAAGAAGAAACGATAGATTTAGGATGACAGAACGGAGAGCAAGTTTTACATTATCGGTTAATGTGACTGATAAAATATATTGGCAACAAAAACCGATAAATCATAATCTATTTAACACAAATAATCGCTATAGCTTTGTACCGATTGTATGTCGAAAGCTACACGAATTTTATTTAAATAAATATAATAGTTTGTATGCATTAATCAATCATTATTTTAATCAATTTGTAATAGAAAAATTAAATACTGTCATTGAATTATTTAATAAACAAGAAACGGATGACTTTCGATGTATAAACATCAAAATGCGCACGTTTATTCTTAATAATCGAAATACATTTGATATCTATCTATTCATAAAATTTTTGTTATAAATGTCGCCCGTAATTCAAAGTACCTACTACAAAACAATTATCGATTATTATGACGTATAATTACTATGATTAGTTTAAATCGCCTAAATTAAGAATTATTTCGTAAATATTCTATACAATTTTCTATCCGCTCTGCATAAAAAAAAAAAACAAAATTCATTTTAGTTAATAACACTCAATACCTAATTTTTATTATTATAAGAAGGAAATATATTGAATATACTATAGGACGAAGTTCAAGGATTATTATATTTATATTTTAAGTGACCCAGTAGATACCTATTATATATAATCAAGGTTAAAAAAGCGGAGGGCGCCTCTAGCGGGCGGACGGTCCGTGCATCAGAGAGCGCACTGCAGTAGGAAAACATACGTGTTAGCTAGGTATGTACCTACATGATTATAACGAGACGTCTATGTAAAATTATATCACTGCAAAGCTCATATTTATATACACGAACACAACGACTATAGCAAAAATTACGCTTTACAAAATCCTATCAGAATCTTATAAGAACATTAATAATATTATATCTGAAAACATAATACGGTCCACATCCACAGGTGCCGAGTGCTGACCACGAACGTTATCTGTATAAACGGGCGCACGAATTATTACTACGCACCCAGCCGAGCGCGTTACATTACGTCATCACAATGGCATTATTACCTACGATATCCACATTAACTCACAATACGGCAAGATAAGAATGGTTTGCGAACAATTATATCACTTCACTAACATAAGGTGACATACCACGCGTATCTGCACCACAATCAACTCGACCCTTTTATGGGAATGAGGATCAGCCCTTCCGCCATAGTCCGAGACCGCGTTTACGTCGCACCCCGCTCACCCGACGACTGACGGCCGCAGCCCGCAACCCCGCGCCGCGAACACGACTCGCTCCGCTACTCGAATATCTCACACAAAAAATACGTCGTCATCATCGAAATGGCGGCAGCGGATATATTCAGCGCGGGGTGCACCTTTAAATATTGATTTATTGAAATTTATTGATTTACTCTCGTGCCGAGAACACCCTTATATTACGTCATTTGCTAAAATAACCTATCTGTCATTTTTATCGTTCGGGGTTGTCGGTATTAATGTGGCGTGATTATCGAATGGGGATTTATTTATACATATTATTATCTTGCCTGATAGCGTTATAGGGGCGAGACCGGTATTTCGCACGACGCTGATTAATTCAATAATTCGTTTTGTACTTAACATTTAAACACGTTTAATTCATTCCAATCGTTTAATACCTTAGAACCCTAAACTGACTTATGTCAAAGTGATATTTACGACATGAGAGTCATCTAAAAATAAATATATCAAAATCAAAACAGCCTCCCGTCTTCCCGTTGACTGCGATCCGTACTTTGAACAAATCCTACATGCGTTACTTAAAAATTCATTGAAAGATAATGAAACAAACATTATCATAGACATACCTTTCCATGAATATGTTGAAGGGATGAGTTTTCCACGTGAAAAACATCAATCCATTCGTGTTGTCGCCATGTCAGCAGCGTGTTCTATCTCTGTTGCACACTAGCGGGGTGGGTGGGACGCCTTCCTCGAGGCGATCGCCGGCGGAGATGGCCGATCTCAACCACTTTTCGCAACCGAACGCACCCGACACCGATACGGAAAATAGACCGGGGCGCACTTTATTTTTATTATTTTTTTTTTATAAAAATACACTCCGCATACACTCCGAAATAGAACCTTTTTATAGTTTTTTTTTTAATTAAACACAGATTCGACAGAGAAATTAATATTTAAATCCTTAATAATTTTATTGTCAAGGATGCAAGGATGAACGTAAAGTACGCGCGCGTTTTGTAAGTCGGAAGTGTTTTTAATAAAAATGGCCTGCCGCCTCGGCGGGAGGAGTGGCAATGGGCAATGAGGTCGGTACCCTCTCTCTGGCAGCTCGCCCCTCCCTGCCTCACCGGCACAGGGTTAGAAAGTTACTAAAGTGAATCGAGGAAAACGCTGCATGGCCGCGCATACACCGTCTGGATCATGGGAACAGATCGCCCCGATAGGGATGGGAACTATATATTATGACATTACGTACATTACAAACGTAATAACTACGTTTCTGATATTCATTACTTTTTAAATTGTATAAAACGGTTTATATTGAAGTACAAAAGGGTATAAAACATGATAGCATTATCACTGGTACTTCTCGTTCAGGGCGGGGGCGTGATGGGAGATCTTTGGTATCAGCTTATCAGTGTAAATTTATCTCGCATCAATCATCAAAAACGGGCTGTAATAGTCAAGTGACATGAGATCCAGCAGACTAAAGCGCTCCGCTGTACTGTGATAACAGATTATATTAAATTAATATAAAACTCTTTACAAGAATAATTATGTGGCTAGCTGAATATAAAAATAAAAAAAAATAAATTAAAAAAAGTTATAAAACGGAATAATTTTTATAATGTTTTAGGAAATAACGAAATTATTAAAAGACTTATATTAAAAATGTTGTGACAAATGAGTAGATTCCCTAATGTTCGCTATTATCTATCCGAAGCGATCTTATTTTGTACTCCCAATGCTAAATAATGAATTGATATTGCGTACCCACTGTATATTGAATTGCATGTATCTAACAATTGGGGCTTACATATAATTATCTCAATCAATACTCTAATTTACATATTCAAATGTTTTTATTTTTAAATCATTAATTTACCTAGTACTGAACTATATATTAACAATTTCGGTTTTGTTACAAGCAAAAGTTATATCGTCATTTGACGTTTGCATGTCGCCATTTTGAATAAATCAAATTTTTTTCAAAAAAAATATAAGGCATTCTCCGAGTCAACTTTATTTCAGGTATCCGATATAACTAATGTATAAAAACATTTATAATATTTTTTAAAGAGTCTAAACGATTAATTCAATTGAAATATTAACATCATTAACAAAAGTAACGTTTTAATGTTAACATTATTCAAAACTAATGACGAATTTCTTAAAAATTATAATTTGTTAACGATTATTTTAATTAGTTTAAATAGAAAACTTATTAATTAGTGAGTCTTGTTATAGATTATCTATATATATATAAATAATGGCATAGAATATTTTTATCGATCCGCAGTCCCGTCAGCGGTGACCTGACCTAGGTCATCGTGTCACTGTAATCTGAAGTCCTTACAGAGGTGACCTGGTTTATGGACTCGCTTGGAGCACAAGGGCTGCATTTTCCACTTAACAGCATTGACCTGGAATCCTGAAAGCAACAGACACCTGATGCCCCAAACATTTTTTTTTTAAATATGAGATTATTATCACTGCGTTTTAAACGTAAAGAACATAATAAAT
>JAAAKD020000001.1:4564456-4576083 GCA_010014825.2 Danaus melanippus
CCCATTACGGTAGGGTATTTTTATTTTTAGGTTTTAACGAATGCATTAAATAAACATTTCCCTGTAATTTTCGAGATCGTAATAACGAATCGGATATACATTACGCCATTATCCAAGCCGAAAGCAAGCTTTCGGACATAACATCTTCGAAACCTAACTCAAGAAAAATTTTCAGCTGCAAAAGTTGCAGCAGTTTATAGGATGTTCGTTTTATTTAGGCCCTCATTGAAATCCGCTGAAGTGAATAGGCAAAAAATATTATAAAATGGAAGTATTTTTATCAAATCACATATGATCAACGTAATGGAGTCGACTAGAAAGTTAAATAACAGCTTACCTATCTATCAATTGATCCTCGGTACCAGGTAATGGATGAACCACAAAATGCATTGAACACATTTTTGTGAGATCTTGATATAATTTTCATATAAAGATCACTTTCACATTTGTAACCACCGAATAACTATATGAACAAAAGAACACTCCTATCTAAAATCCTTTTCTAACCACCATATTTCTTGTAGATTCTCTCAAACTTCAATAGCGTTTTTCGTTCTCAAATACATGTGAGTCGGTACATGACGAAAAAAGAAAGAAAATATCAACATGGCTTCTACGTCTAAAATGTTGGCAATTGGTATTCATGAAAAGCATTTCAATCCACAGATAATAATTGACCACGGACATATACGTAGAAAATTATGATAATTTTCTATATGAACAGAAGTTACATATCAATTCATTAAAACAATCAAAATTATAGGGTTTTTTTTGTATATATTATTTATACATTAATGTATATACATACGATCGTGACTAAAATTTAGGTAAGAGAATCTTCTACATAATATTAAATTATTGTTTGTTATAAGAATGACAAAAAGGAAACAGTGTTTTTTTGTAAAATCACGTGTTCAAAAATGTTTTTACTATAGGGAAAATTATTCCAGTTTTCCAAATTAGTTTCCGATTCATAAAACAGAAATGTCATCGCCATCTGTGAAAGTTTAGAAAAACAATCACAACGTCAAAAAATGGCTGCCAAGTCAAAGAGGCGGCTGTCTAAAATTGAAAATAAATTGTTAAAGTTAGATAAGTTAGAACTCAAAGATGTTATTTGTTCCATTTGTCAGTCAATTTTAATAGAACCAGTGACTCTTCCATGCTACCATGACTTTTGTCAAAGTTGTTTTAATGGAAGTATAGAAAATAATGCTTTGTGTTGTCCTCTATGTCGATTGAGAATTGGTTCTTGGGTTCGTACAGCGACAAAACAAAAGAATATAGTAAATATTAAACTATGGAATTTTATAAAAGATAAATTTGCAACAGAGGTTGATAAGAAAGTTAAAGGAGAAGATGTAGGACTGTCACCAGGTAAAAGTTTTAAAAATGTAATGCTTACTTTAAAAAAAAATAACAGTTCTATTTATTTCTATTTCAAAATTCGAAGCATCAGCACAATATTTTTTTATTAATTTTTCGTTGTAAAATTATATTATATAATTTTAGAAACAACTATAACTCGATTAAGTGAACCTGGTGAAATTAGATCTGAATATGAAGCTGAATTAAAAAGACTTAGATTAGAGAGGCTGCGCCTTGAACAGAAACATTTCCAAGAGACAGAAATTCTTATTGAGTAAGTGTGTTATTAAACTGAAATGTTAGTCTTTAATTTCACTTATAAAATTTTGTGAGTGTTTTGGGTAAAAAAATTCAGAATTAATGTAATTTTTTTTTAATGGGTATAATCATTGCTTCTGTAGTACAAAATTAGGCATAGAGGTTTACTGTCAGTGCTACTGCTTGATGTAAGCAATAATATGCAATGATATAAATAAAAGTAAATAATTTATCTAATTGAAATTAGTAACAACAGTATCATAACATATTCTTTTAATTTCAATATTAAGACTGACATGAATCCAAATAAAAATAATTAAAAGAAAATATAAAATAGGAACACTAATATGATACCTCTTATTTTAATATAAATTTGTTCATAGAAAACTTCATAAAGAAGAAGAAGAAGCACACAAAAAATATTTAGAAAATCTTAAACAAGATGAATTATTGGCTATAAAGTTGCAACAAGAAAGTAAGATAAATATAACAACATCAAACATGATGAAGAAAAAGAAAACCTTGCCCACCAAACCTAGATTAAAACCTACAACTATTGACTGCTATTTAACTAAACCAGTTGAAGCAACCTTTTCTAAAGGGTGAGGCTTAATATTGTTATGAAATTTTGTTTTGATTATTAAATGATAGCAATAGTATGTATATCATTTTGAAAATTTTGTCCCTGTGAAGTTTCTAATGTACCAATAATTCCAGAAGTCCTATTTTGACTGACGATAATACAAGCACTAATGACTCCATACCTATACTACCATCCCGCAAAACTAACAGTAGATTGTCACCAGAAATGTTACCTAGCTATGGAAAGCTTTTAAAAAACTTTTTGGACAAGGAACTTAAAACTGGCACCGTTCTATGGAATAAAGAAAATGGCAAAAGAAAACTTAAAGATAAGGTAAAAAATATTTATTTATTACATTACTTTAGTTTATTTAATCTGTTTATTTTCATGGAGTTGTAGAAAATACTTTTCTTTTAGATAAATCACAATTAATATTATGAATTAAGAATTAAAAAAAAATTAAAACCATTAAACAACAAAGCCAATATAAATAATATTAATTAAGAGTGTACTCTATTGAAACAGTAAATTAAAAACACCATAGTTGTTAAATTTTATTTTAATATTATACCATAAATTAATACAATATATGGAAATAGGCTTTAACCTCATTTTTCTCTTTTCCAATTTATTATGGATGAAAATTTAATAAATAAAAGATTATATTCATGCTTTCAGGAAGAACAGCCATCTAGTGAAAAAGAAATAGAGAAGAATAATGAAAAATGTCTTGTGAAGACAAGAAATGGTATGCAGTCATTAGTTGTTTCTTTGCCATTGCCACCAACTGGTTTACTGCATCATAAATCTTCAATACCAGAAAATAGAAATATTGAAACCGGGAGTGTAGATTCTATGAGACAAGAATTGTGTTATTTTAAACCTATTGAAGGAAATACTCCAACAAGGTATTCAACATATATAATGTTTTATTTTAGTGTTTAACAAGTGTACAGTTCACCATGCTAGAATGGTTTTATTTCTTAAAAAGGACCACATATTACTATGACACCGTTTGAATGTTTGTATTATATACCTGTATTAATACTTTTGTTGATACAACTATTCAGAATATAAAACAGAACACATGAAATGAATATAATTCAAAATATATATTTTTTATTAAGAGTAAGTTATCATTTCATTACATATTGTGCATTAAACATGAAGATTTAAATTTTACATTGTGATACTTCTTGGTATTTAAAGCCTTTATAACAAAGCATCCTTCTTTTAATAAAAATAACTAAAAATGTGATCATTTATCCAAAGTCCTTTATATCCCAGTCTAATATTTACATACGAATATTATATAAAATCTCTCCACCAAATTGTTCTAAAGAAATAGTGATTAAAATATTTGGAAGTTCATACTGTAAAGCTTTAACTGTCCTAGCATTTGCTTTAGCATTAATTTCAGGACAAGATTCAATTAATTTAATGGACATCAGAATGATGAATAAAAGCAATAATTTATCATTTTTCCAGTTTTACACCGATCAAGGATCCCTTACGAATACCAAGCATAAAACCTGAAAATAACCAAGCTCTGCCACCTAACAAGCCATCACCAAGCCGAGCTCAGTTTTTGGAGGGCTTATGTACACTAAGGAATCTGTCTTTGGCTCACAGGCTGCCATCTGCTTTTGTTATTGCACTAGGCATATTACAAACTAACAAGGTAAAAACAACAAATATTTCTTCCATCCTTAGAGAAGAAGTTGTTAGCTTGATTTTATTAAAATGTCTTTGAACTCGTCAAAACCTTGATATAACGACAAGCTAAGTATTAAATATTATAATATCTTTTTCTTATTGTATAGAAGATATCAAAAAATTATGGCGCGACTACAAGATCAAAGGCCAAGAAAAATTCGACATCAAATCCTTGGACGACACCAGCAGTGAACTCTCGACGTACTACATATAATAGAAATAAACAAATGGATACTATTGAAGGTATAAGTAAATTGAATTCTGAAGTATCACTGAGACGGACCAGGTCAATGGGGAGCATTACTAAGGATGACAATGAAATGACACCAAAGAAGAAGGTCAAAGTGAAGAAATTTAATTCAGAACGAAAACCATATTTAAGGAGTGATTCAAAGCGGATACAAAATAATGATTCGTGCAGCCCACCTACAGGAGCAACAATTAATAATAATGTGAAATTAGCTCTTAAAAATTTGTCTAGTCCATTGGAAAATTGTGATGTGAAAAGTATATTATGTGAGCAGCTTAGGATTGAAAAAATTATAGAACAAGAGAAAAGTGACTTGGAGTTAGCACTGAAGATGGACGCTGAGTTGAATGGAAGGCGAACGTTAAGGCGGACTGCAACCAAGCGTCAAGTAACTTTGAACTATGCTCTAAGACCTGCTAAGAAACTTAAAGTTTAATGCAGCTACCTCAATTTTTAAAGTTTTAGATATTACTGGTTAATAGTATTTATTTCCTATGACCTCCATAATTTGAGAAATGTGCATATATAATATAAATGATGTCAATGTATAAAAATAACACGAAATTTAACTTGTAATTTTGTCAAATTCTTGTAAATTTTGTTAAGGTATAAATATATTCTAAATAAACCAGAACTAATTTTTACAGTTAATATGAACACACTATGAGTGTTGATTTCTGTCTTCCGAGCCATAGTTTTGAATTATATTTACATATATTACTGATTGTGAATAAACTAAATTTCAGTTAGCATAACTAAAAATCAAATGATCCAAATGTGCAGAATCATTGACACATTGTGTGAAAATACATAGGAAATAAAATTACCCATGAAAGTAAGTTAGTGAGTAAGGTAAATAGATCTCGTCAATTTAATCACTGTTTTATGTTTTAGCTAAGCCATCTAAGATGCATTCATAAAGACTACATTTTTATTTTATATAATCAGTAGAATACGAATGAAAAGATAGTGGTTTTTGCTGTAAATTATAATGTTTTAGCCTTAATGAAGAAATGTTTATGTGTGCTGTTTGATTTTGCATGTTTCATACTATGAATAATAACTAATAAAACGATTTCTACAATAATTTAAATCCAAACACGGCCTTATTTCGAGTAAATATATTTTTCTACTAAACACCTATAATTTATTTTGAAAAGTAAATTTTGTTTCAATGTGTTAAATTATGCCAATTATAAAATAACCCCACTGTTACAGTTATTCCAACTGAATTATAAAATTAAATTTAAAGGCCTACATATAAATAATTTTGGTTTCCAATATATGTCAAGTTTAAATTGACTATATCAATCCTGGACAGTCTAAAATTGCTTGTCTACTTTTGCCTGTTATTATAAACTAATGAAATTTACATAAACAAACAGTTCATGTCATCAAACATTATCTTTGCAGATTGCCATACAAGTATAATAAGTGTTCTTTTATCTTTAATTGTTAATTGTATTCAAAAATGCTTGCTGTGATATACTACAAGTGTTGATACTAAGATATTACTGAATTATTACTTTAGCAAACGAGTGCTATATTAAATATTTTTTTGAGTTGTTCAATATTGAATTAAAATGTAGCTTCAGGTGTAAATAAAACTTTTAATTGGTACCCAATATTAAATGGAACATCTATAAAGATTGCTTTAAAATAAAATTGATCGTGTTCATCTTTATTCCCCCTTCCTACTCAAGTTTTGAGAATCTGAAAAGAAAAATTATTATATAAAATATACTGCACAAACTTCATATACTTAAAACAGTAATTTATTATATATTTTAATACCTACTAATATTTTTTTAGAAGCAACAAATTGTCTGAAAAGGCTTATTTCCAAAGTTGGACTCTTCAATTTAGGTCTACAATACTTTACTTGACAATAATACTTCTAATTTGGACTATTTTGTTATTTATCAAATCATTACAATAAATATTTTTTAAATTACTAATATGTATGAAATATTTATATAATTTCAAAATCTATATATACTTGAAAAGCACCAATTTACCTCCACATGTATGTTTCATACTGCTTTTCTGCTTCAACAAAACAATTATTCAGGTCACATTTTTAAATTTTTATACCTGTAAATAAAAATGTGTCTTAGAAAAAGTACACAACAAAATAAAAGATAATTGAAATGGTTATATGTGCATAAATTTCACAAAAAATACTTAAAACCTCTGGTGGAATTAAATAAACACTTGATAAACAACAACTATTTTTATACTTTTGCACAATTTGACATCACTGAACACACCATTATTGCAACTCACTCACCACTTTGATGCAGAAGCACTCAGATGACATCCTCAAACACCAGGATTTGATTTGGACAGAAGGGGCTCTTGCTTACAGACAGACACCGAGGTATCTGCTTATATATGCTTAATGTGACATAAACTCACTCCCTATCAAAATGCATCCAAACATCAAATGCTCAAATTAATTTAAATATTATTATTTTTCCATCCCTTATCTATCATTCTCAAATAATAAAAATTATACCCACCAAACAAGACACAATTGAAACATCCATCTCATAATGCCATACTTTATTTTAATTTCAATGTCTCACACATCATACCATATCACAAATTACACACAGTACAAGGGTCGGCTTAAATCTAATACAGATAGAAATAATTCTACTCTAGTTATTTGATAATTCTATCAGTAAAAGAATAGATTTTGACATAAAATCTTCACATGTATTGTTAATTTGCTACCAATAGAACTTAATATATATACTTCTTCATACACTCATCTCTGGTATTTACATGGAGTGCAGGCTCACCTCATGTCTGGGGCTTGTTGTTATTATTCCACCCGCTGCTAGATCCCGAGGGAGCTGAGCCACCTCCACCATTACCTCCCCAATTTTGTCCATTAGGCCAATTTCCTTGATTCCAATTGCCACTCTTACTCCCAGACCAACCAGGATTACTGCTCTGACTCCAGGCTGGTGGACCATTTTGACCCCAATTTTGATTATTGTTCCAACCTTTGCCTGAATTACCTTGAGGAGGTCCTTGCCAATTATTTGAATTTCCTGGTCCTCCTAAAAATCCGCCCCAACCAGCTTGATTAAGTGCAGCGGCAACAAGACTTATTGGCAAATTGAAATTAGCTGGCGGTCCACCATTTGGATTAATACCTAAGTTCTGCATGTTCAATGTATCAATATTATTGTTACTTCCATTACCACCGGAACCAGAAGACCCAGATCGACCTCCTTCCCAGTTACTTGGTCCATAGGAGTCATCTTTCCAGTTAGGATTGGATTTACTTTTAATTTTTGGTGCAGCACTTGATACTGAAACTGATGCACCTTTGATAACATGATCTTCTCCACACAGACTTTGAGCTACTTCAGGATCCAGGAAGGTTACAAAACCAAATGCTCTGAAAGGTCTTGGTACAAATACGTCTGTAACTTCACCAAATCGGGAGAAATAATCCCTCAAATCGTCTGCAGTCATATCCTCTGTACATCTGCCTACAAACACTTTACACGGCATTTGTGGAACTACCCCTTCTTTAGAATTGGGAATGCGGACATCAACCCAGCGCCCATCAATATTATGCCTCTGAGCAAGAGCTCTCATTTGTGAGGCGTATGTTGCAAAACGTATAAATCCAAATCCTTTAAAAGAGCCGTTTTTGTCACGCTTTAACTGAACCATAACAACTTCACCAAACTGTTCAAAATATTGTTTGATAGATTCTTCAGTTGTTTTCCATGGCAAGCCAAGACAGATCAAATCCGAACAAGTGAGTTTTTTTTCTAAGCGTTTTGTTTTAGCCGCAGAATTTTCCGGTGAAACGTCTTCCATCTTTCGTTTGTTTTCTTTTGGAAATACACAAATGTACAAATGTTTACCCCAACCGGCATCACTAGGTGGATGGAGCTTACCATCGCTTAAACGAATACCGCGAGTAGCTTTACTATCAGGGTGACGATATTTTAATCCGCACGCGCCAGGAAATTGTGCCACAAGTGTTGACAACAACATAGTGCCATCATGTTCGCAAGGTATCTCAACTGCGTTAGAATCGTCTTCGTCTTCACTTACTTTAATGTATTCAAAAAGGTCTTCGTTATAATTACTTTTATTACTCATGTTACCGATATATGTAGAAGTTTGGTCTTGAAAACGGAGTTTAATATTCACCCTTACTCAATAAACTTTGATTTAATTAGAGAACCAAAATGGCTGCCAATTGCTATTGCAATGTAAAGATTGCCAGCAGTTCAATATTATTATTTTTTAAATTGAATAGTGTATACTACATATATTTACAAAAGTAATATTTTTTTTTTTAATTTTAAGTGTGAATTATATACTTTAACATTAGAATTAGATTTTTATTAAGTAAAAATGTTGCCTAGCTCAATAAAAACAGGGTAATTGTTAGGATTTTTGCTTAAGAAATAGTTTTATCAAGATTTCCTCTATAATTAAAGATGCTCATTCACATATTTAGTTTTTTTCTTAAACTCTACTATAAAGCCAGACAGACCTACGACTCCCCAAGGTTAGTATATCAAAAATGTGTTTTTTCTTTGCTTTTTCTGACTTTTCAGATTTTGAATCGTTTGTTCTTGATCAATGATGAACTAACAAATAAATAACAATTTTAATTAATTAATTTATTATAAATTAATTAATTTTAAACTCTATGATTGATTCATCATTGATGGAAAAATATTAAAAGTTGCAATAGGAGGGTTAACTTAATTTTTTTTTCTTATGAATTTCTTTTAAATAAATAAATAAAGCATATACAATTATAAATAACGAACAATGAACCGACTTAAAAGCTGAAAGGTCAAAAATAGCAAAAAAAAACTTTTGCGGGGCTATCATTGGGGAGCCTACCTACCTACCTACGTGCTAGAACGTTAGTAAAGATGACATTAACGTTTTTTAAATGTTTACCGTGATACGGGTAGAATAGGAGTAAAGGGTTGAATGAAAAAAAAATCGGGATTCAAGATTAGTGACAATTATTTTAGAAAAGTACAAACCATATAGGTGATACAAATACGTTTTGCTTTATTGGTTGAATGTTAAATCTAAAAGAATCTTTGACATGCGAGTCAAGTTATAAAACCAAGATCAAGTTAATATAAGTATACTATCCTGATGTGTGATGAATGCGGCCAAATTTAAATTCTGTGTCTATTCACCCCATTCAATGGTACCCATTTATAAATAAACCCATTGTTTATCGTAAGTGGCACGTGGCATTCTTACCATGTTTTACGAAATTAGGATTTTTTATTGTCGGATTATAGGTATCGTAAGCCATATAACATTAATCACTATTTGCTTAAATAAGTATATATGTACCAATTGAGCTTAACCAAGACCAAGCAGTATTAAGTTTAAGTAATAATTTGCTAAATTAAATCTTTAAAAAGAATCCATATAGACGTTTATTCAAGGCTTTTCAAATTGCGATGATTGTTTGGCTTTTTCCGTCTTTCGTTTCATTTCTTTATATAAAAGTCTATCTCACCAATTACATAATAAATTTGGATTAAGTACTAAAGTCTCTTTTTTGGTTTTGGATTTTAACGAGTTTATTAATAATCTCACTAAAGGCAAGCTAAAGAAAAATAAATTAGGGCTTTTGATCTTGTAAAAAGACAGGTAATCATGTTGCATTCAGAGTGAGAGTTATTCATTGCTCCTTGATTGAATATCTGTAAAAATATTTCTAGTATTATTATTCTTTTTTTTTCTTTCTTTTCTTGAATTATTGTACTTATTGACTTTTCCCAAAAAAAAAACTTCGAAAGCAAATTATATGCACAAATAAGAATAATACGATAAACAATGAAGTTATGCTTTTTTTATTTGTAACTATAACTATAAATATTTTTTTGTAGAACATAGGTATTTTATTTTAAAGAAACTTAATGTTTCAAATTTGATTTGAGTGTTTAAGTGGGTTTTTCCAAAAGGTTGACCCGAATTGTGATCCCGTTTTATAGATGGTGTTATCCTTAAATTAATCATGCAAATGAAAACTAAAAATGTTATTTTAAATCTCAAAAACGTGAATTATCAAAATGAATAAAGGAGAGTTAAATTATGTTCTGAATAATAATGTTGGCTGGTGAACCACAAGCGGATATTATATGCTGCCAGTCACCAGACGGCCTTGAATCTTGACTTTTACTATTTATTGCCTAATTTTATTTAACAGCACTAAAAGAACGCTTCTTCTTGACCTTTAGTGACCTTTAGGATTATCTTATTATAATAAAATTTATTTACATAAAAATAATGAAAAAAAAAACAGAAAAGTTTGGGTTCAATTTAAGAAATATGTTCTAGGTACTTCCTGTAACTTATGAGTTATTTAAACTTTTGCTTTTTTTAATTTAGTTAAACTAAATTAAAAAAGCAAAAGTTGTTACATCAGAGGATTTTTTTGATACACTCGTAATGGTTTATGTTATTTAATATATTTATAGGTCTTACCGTAATATGTTTTATAAGTTTTGTCAGCCGAAATGTTGCAAGATGAACTTTCAATCTCAACAAAATACAAACCGGTTGGATGAGATGTGAGTGTCAAACTCGGCAATCACCTCACTATGTTTACACGTCGATTCTGCTTTTGCTTAGTACGTTCGTTATACAATTGTAATTTTTTGTTCCTGTATAACCTCTAATAGTTTTTATTTCATCATATCCTCAAATGTCATAAAATTTATTATCTTTTTTTATAAAAATATTATCTGCTAACCCAAATTTATTTCCCGATGCAAAAACCTTTCAATATTTTGTCGAAGGTTGTAGAGTTTTGCAATGTTGTTGGTGTCTTTAAACAAAGGCTGCATGCAGTATGCAAGCCCCTTCACTGTTACAATTTACATGAATTGTCAGGAAGCTCATTCAAGGATAACTTGCTAAGTTATGGCTTCCAGTTAGCATTCTTTTTTTAAACTCAACCCTTTCCATTGCCTAATATAGCTACTAACAAAATCTTGAATTATTCTTATTAATCTTTTATTTTTAAACCGAATCCGTAAGCCATAAAGGTCAAGAGTTGTTTCTTTATTTTAAACATATATTATCCATATTTTTTATTAGATTTATTTAGTCATAAAAGGTGTATAATCTTAAAAAAAAATTGTTGCTGTATGAATATTGCATTAACTGTGAATAGGTGTATATACCTTGGTTGATGTGAAAGTAAAAAGTAAACTAACAAATATATTGTTATGTTTTATTATTAGCATATAAAATACACTTGGATGTAGTGGTGACTATAAATCGGTTTTGGTATCGATGAAAACAATCGATAAAGTAGAAATCTTCAATCACTATCATATCTGTAACTGTCACTAGTGCAAGTTAAAATAAAAATATTAATAGAAATGTCCAGTTTGTTATTAAATGATTAATAGTTTTTCTATGAAT
>JAAAKD020000001.1:4745700-4756322 GCA_010014825.2 Danaus melanippus
AAATCAGTTACACAAATATTTTAAAAATAATTTTAGACAACAATACCAGAAGAAATGTTTGAAACAAATATATCACATATCTTAGAATTAGTCCATCATACAAATAATATAGTTTTACTTACAAAAGCATTGTACTCTTTAGGTTTATATCTACTTTCTGAGGTGAGAGAACTTTGGTTTAATTTCTTTGAAACTTTATTCCAAGGGAAACATTCTCTTGTGTTATATATAATTTAAAATTATAAAAAAATATGTACATTTTTTTAGGAAAATGGATGTGAAGAAATAATCAAATGCAGATATTTATACGATAAGATTTTACTCGTTTTAAATTGCTGTTTGCAAACAAAGGTGTCTGTAGCTCTAGAATTTATATCCGTTTTGCTTTCGTACGGAGACGATGAAGGTTACAGTAGAAAACAAACTCTGCACATTTACGTACAAAACATGATAAGAACAAGTGGTTGTTTAGCCGCTATGTGTAATCTATTTACGAACTGTATGATGGTAAATCCGTTTGTATAACATTTAAAACACAAAACCAAGTATTATAAAGTTACCACACAAGTCCAACCAAAGAAGTTAGGTGTTTAAGGAGTTATAAAGTACAATTTAACTATCTCAGTAGTCATTGTTAGAGCATTCATGTAGTGGGTTGTTGCGAAAATATTTTTATAGTCGATAGATACACCATATAAAGGTTCATGTAGCACCCAGGTTTACTATTTAAGCTTGAACTAAACTCGTGAATATATATATAAAATAATGTATTATAACCAATTATTAACATTAGACAAAATATCAAATAATGTAATAAGATATGGCACCTACATTTAAAATGAAAATATGTTTATAATAATAATGTTATT
The DNA here is from genome assembly GCA_010014825.2 of Danaus melanippus. NCBI lineage: Eukaryota > Metazoa > Arthropoda > Insecta > Lepidoptera > Nymphalidae > Danaus > Danaus melanippus. Next base: position 4,746,570 of record JAAAKD020000001.1, read on the forward strand.
CGTCTGTGACAACAGCAGCGCGCCCCTCTGCGGTCTCTGTGCGTGTCGTTGTCTATGTGCGCTCGCTGGTCCCAGAGTGTGTGTGCGCACCTCGTGCCGCTGGTGGGTTATGTTATAACCTATACATTCACAATCGTAGCCGGCACAGACTAGACACAACATATACATTCTGTGGGTAGACACACACTGTTAGTTCTGTATGGGATTTTGTAAAATTGTCATGTTCGTAATAGATCCTCAACTTCACTCTCTAGATGTGGATGTTGTTCTGAACTAAAATGTTAAGAGGGAGAGGAAATATCTTCTTATTACTTCTAATTGAAATATCAACCATATTATTATGAATTTCTATCTTTGACTTAACTTTATTTGTTATTTAAGTACTGTAATTTGGTATTTAGGTAAATTTTATATGAGAAATTTATTGTAAAAAAATCTTGAAAATATAGATTATAACGAAAACATGTCACTCCTCGCAGACTATTCTAGTAAATATGTCCACACGCTACAATATAAGATGAATAATACTTGACACTCGCTTTTAGTGTATCATAAAATGTAACCCAGAATATACGGAGATGTATTTATTACTGCAGAGTCTGTTAAAGGACAACGATCGAAATATTCAGCTTTTTCACGACTGCGGTGGAATGGGTTTATTTACGAGGTCCATTATTTATTTTATTCGTCAGTTTTGAAGTTAACACTTTTCGACCATAGAGCTACAAAGAAGTAGAACTGTAAATCGCCAAGTATTTTTCCAGGGAGTCGTTACAGAGTGTGGATTGTCTGTTTCTTCTTAGTACTATAATTGACAACACGAGCCAAGAAAACAAAACAATGTTAAACAGATCGCCTCAAGTTTTTGAAATTATTGAAACTTTGCTAATAACATTCGGCCCACAATCAATCGTAAATATTTTTCTGGTGTTTTTTAATAATTTGGTGTATATATATTTACACGCGGACTTTTTTTTTATAGATAGGACAATGGTCTTCAATAATATTATATTCAAAGCGAAAAGGTTTGTATACAAAACTATATTATCATTTTCAAGGACAAAAAAAGCGATAACTTTTTTACGGCTATGTTTATAGTTCAAAGAGCATTCTTCAGGTCATAAGTCTTATATAACAAAACCTTGTTTTAGCGCAGTTTATTATTATTTATCTAACTCTTTATCGGATTGAATTTTTTTAAAGATTTTGTTTTCCAATACTATATTACAGCTGGGATTGATTTGGAAAGGGATGTTGCAAAACCGAGAATAAAATCAAAATGTGGTACAGTGACAACAAATATATTACAACATAAAACCTTCACAGACAATGGTCACGATACGAGAAACTTATTTCGTAACGTGTACAAAGAAATTATGACCTTACAGAGAGAGAGTCACATAAATAATAAAACAGTTTTTAAAAAACCGGTACAAGAAAAATATAATGATATAAACCGATACAATTTTAAAGGAATAACAAAACAATTGACAAAAAACAACGCTAACGAATACGGCACGGGAACGTTGTCTCGTCCGTTTGAAAGAAATATTACAAATAGTAATAAAACAACAGAAATGTCGTTTTCATTTCTGCGTAAAGCAAATGAAGATTCTTTTACTAATATAAGAACTTTTGACGATACTCGTAACAATAAGTTAAGGTCAAAGAACCTTCTGGAACAATCAGCGAGAAACTATATTAAAACGCAAACAACCAAAGAAATGTCGAAATTTAACGACACTGGCACAGTTGAAAGTAACACTTCATCAGATTTCAAGCCCCCATTTGTATCAACTCCGAAACGCATTAAAATATCCAATAAAATAAATTTTTCAAGTTCTTTTTCAATAAAAAATCCACTATGTTCGTCAATACGAAAACGTTACAAGCTTACGATACAAAATAAAAAACACAACAAACTAAAACCAAACAGGACAATATCTGACAAGAGCCAAAATAAAACAATGAGCGCCAAGTTTTTTAATCTCATAAACGGTTCGTGCACGACACTTGTGAAAAGCTTCACTAACATAAGAAATATATTCAAAAGAAAGGTCAATGACACCCGCGTTAATACAGATAAAACGAACCCTACCGAGAGCGGGGCGTCGTGTAGTTACAGCTTTACAGAATATATGAGGGAGAGAGACATTATGGAAAAAATGAATGAGAAATATGAAACCAATACAGTGACTATTTCAAATATTGATTGTAACACGTGCAACGACACCGCAATACTGAGACAGAAACTGGCTAGAGACGTGTCGCTCCAGAAAACTGTTAAGAGACTTAAGATCGGTATCAATCTGTATGGCTGCGACTTTAAGGTAATTAAAAACTCTGTCTTAACTGGATTAAACTTGGATATTTTTCTGCCATTAAACCAAATTTCCTACCAATTAAATGACACAAAATATTTATGTATATAATATACAGTTAACTTGAAAACGAGAAAATGTCTTTTCAGAGAATATCCAGAAAAATGTGGCCGAGAGAAACTTATATGACACCATCGGTGCTTTACAATCTGTATCGCAAACTTCTTGTTAAATAATTAAAGTCTATAATTAATAAGACGTATTTTATTTGGTATCAAATTAACTTATTTTTATATTAGAACACTTCACAGTCTACTGTAAGTAGACTCGTGCCGCACCATGTCTTTTGTTATTTCTGGTATAGTTTGAGTTCCTGAAACGAAATAAATATATATATGCGTAGAAAAAAATAGTTATTGAATATATTTTTTCACTCTTGAAATTGTTATCAAACTTATACAAATACTTAAAACATTTTTGATTATTTACCTGCAATTTGTAAAGTGTACTCTAATTCTTTACGAATAATGTTCAACATTCTCTGGACACCTTCTTGTCCGGCCACCGCTAGTCCCCAAAGCGCTGGGCGACCAACAAACACCTAAAAAGACATAAAAATTTGTTTGAGAAGAATAATTAAAATTAAAAAATCTATTATGAATAAATAATGCAAAGAATTCTACAAAATTCATAAGTAAAACCTGATTATAATCTTCTTACAGAGCTCAAAAAGAATCTAGCGCATGTAAATATAATTTTAGAATATACAAATTATTAATATTTAAAATATCATAAGTAAATAAGCAGGTACTGAGAATTAGTCTTTATGTGAACACGTTATGAGAAAGACGTGACCAGGAGCCATCTCCAGATTTGACAATATCATACGGCTTCTCTTTAATGCCTGGTGCAGTGACTTAATAGCCAAAGCTTACCAAACACATACCACGTACCTAAGAAAGGAAACTGCGTAAAGCCTGATACTTAAAGTTCGATGTTAATTATCTCTAGACTACTTATGACATATATTGAATAGATTCCTATGGCAGACCTAGAAGACGATGATCTCTTGGTGATTGGGGAGATTTTGCTATATAACACACTTCCAGGAGGAAAAGCTCCAGTGAAAGTTAAAAGTCTCGCAGTTTGACTTGACGTGTTGATTTTTTTTTCACACAGAGTCTGGCACATCGGCCTCATTGGTAAGCCTTTTATCTATGGAGTATCCCATGGCCTGTATGCCAGGTATCAAATTTTTTGACTGACCGTTGTAACCATTCGTTAGGCAGGCTAGGTTTCTTCGAGTGCCTGTGCTAACCACAACTCTATTTATCTGCTATTATTGATTGTTTTTGGTTACGCAGATGACGAAATTGTTTTGAACTAGGCTAGCTGGGATAAAATACAGTTTTGAAGAAAAACCATAGCAGGGCGTGTTAAATTCACACTACAAAGAATCTTCGAATAGGACGATGATAAAGTTGTGAAAATAAACGCCACTAAAATACAAACACGTCTTTTTATCGCTAAGAGGAATCAGTTCACATTGCCTACAAATTTTAAGAATGTATCCCTGGAATCGAAAGCTATTAAGTTTTGAGGTGTCCTCAAACTTTAACATTCCGTGTTTGATTTGGTCTATCGCAGCTGCACGTTAATTCGGTCTCCTTGATAAAGTACTGATAGCTTTGGACTCCGTAGAAAGAAGTGGAAAAACCCATATTGTGATTGCAAAAAGGAATTAATTAAGTTTCGTAATGAAATAACTAAACTACTCACCGATTTTACAAACACCCGAAACGAATATATGATGACAATGCGGGAAGATATTTGCCAAATAAAAAACCAACTAAATGATATTCAATCTTCAACTGAATTTCTTACTACAGAACTTAATAAAATAGTAAAAGAATTAACAGAGCTTAAGAAATTTAATACCTCCTCGGACAGTAGATTAAATAAAAAAGAGAGCGACATTATTTTGTTGAAAAACGAATCGTCGCCAACTACTAACGGCCTGCTAGAAAATCAGGAAAAAACTATTCGAGAAATTCATGATAGACTTGAACGTCAAAAAAATATAATCATAGCGGGAATCTCTGAATTGCAATCAGATAAACGCAAGACAAGGCAAGCTTATGATAGAAATGCAGTCATATCTATATTCAATTCTCTTGTTAAGGATCTTCCAAACCCGCTAAACATTATAAGGATAGGAAAATACAAAACAAATTCAAATCGCCCTATAAAAGTATGTTTTGACTCTAAAGAGGTACAGGAGCAATTAATTAGTAAAAAAAGCAACATTACCGACAAAAACATAAAAATATACCCCGACCAAACCCCGGCACAACAAAACTACTTTAAACAACTAAAGGAGGTGATCTTACAAAGACAGCAAAATGGCGAAGAAAACCTGGTAATAAAATATATACGTGGATGTCCCAAAATAATATCAGTCCCAAAAAACGACAGAACTTAAATAGTCCACCCAATGACACTCAAAAGTCCATAACTGATTGTAATACCAATATATCCTATCAAATATTCGAGACATACAGTCAATTACATAACAATCAATTTTCATTGAATTTCTTCTACTCCAACATAAGAAGCATTGTAAAGCCTGGTAAACTGGATGAGCTCAAGTGTATTATCAAGTCTATTAATTTCAAATTACAAATCATATTATTGGCCGAAACTTGGATAAAATCGGAAGAAGACGCTGCTAATCTGCAAATACCTAACTACAAACATTATTATAACTACAGAACAACCGGTAGAGGACGAGGAGTGTCTATTTATGTACGTACATGATGACCTAGACCATAGTATTGCAGACGAACAATACGTTAATGGTAACAATTACTTATGGATTGAAATTAGCAAACTCAATCTCTATGTTGGTATCATTTATAAACCTGGAGATACAAACACTAACCAATTTATAGAAAAAAAAGCGGGCTATAGTCTTTGGAGATTTTAATCTTAATCTATTACTTAAAGATAAAAACACAACAAAATACAAAAATATGCTTACAGAAAATGGTTTCAGTATATTAAATTGTATAGATGACAAATATGCTACGCGGTCGACTGCTTCAACCCAAACTATCATAGATCATATCTTCACTAACCTGAAAGACAGAACTTACAACTTAGCATTAGCTGACTCCGCAATTTCAGATCATATGCAAATATTTCTAGGAATGAAAAAATTCAAACCCGAACCACCTAAGCGCATTCAATATGACGCTATTAATTCCGTCACCCTGGGCGAAACTGCTGAAAACTACTCTTTTGATTCAGACAGTCATTTATACAGCCATCTGCATGAAGCCATTACAGAAGCGAAAAACAAACATAAAGAAACAAAGTTTAAAATACAAAACGCCCCACAATCGGATTGGATAAATAAAAGTATTATCATTGATATCGACAACAGAAATAAAGCATGGCGAAAATTTAAAATGGACTCAAAAAATATTACTTTAGAAAAAAAATATACAAAAAAGAAAAATGACACGGCTACAAACATAAATAAAGCTAAAAGCAAATATTACATAGACTCTTTTGATAAATGTAAAAACAATTCTAAGAAAATGTGGAGTCTGATTCATACACTATCTAATAACAAAATCAAATTAAAATGTGTTCCTTCTAAATTAATGACTAGCTCAGGTATAGTTACGAATGGTACTGAAATATGTGAACACTTCAATAAATTCTTTGCCACAGTTGGTGCTGAGTTAGCCAGCAAAATTCCAGATAAATATCATAATAATACTGTTTTTACTGTACACAACCACAAACACAATGATAACTTAACTAGATTCAGTCATTGTAGTGAAAGGGAAGTTTCCAAAATTATTGATAATTTGAACTCAAACGTTAGCACGGGCATAGATGGCATTAGCACCAAAGTATTAAAATGTTTAAAAGTATATATTATAAAAGAATTGACAAGTTGTATAAATAAGTGTCTAGACGTCGAACGCCGAACGAACGTCTAGAAGCCGGTACAAAAACTGACGCAGGGAACTACAGGCCTATCTCAGTCTTGCCAATATGTTCAAAAATTTTCACAAAAATCATACATCACCGTCTAGACACTTATTTATAACAAATAGATTATTTTTTTAAACGACAATATGGATTTAAGTCCAAATCGAATACCTTGTGTGCCACAATTGATGTAGTTACAAAAATTAAAACAAATATAGATTCTAAGCATATAGGTTTAGGTATTTTTATAGATCTTAAAAAGGCCTTTGATACTGTAAGCCACTGTATCTTGTTGGATAAATTAAAAGAAATAGGTATCACTGGCGTCCCTCACAAAATATTTGAATCTTATTTAACAAATTGTCAGCAAATACTAAAAATTGGTGAATATCATAGTTCCGCTTACCTAATAAATTTTGGTGTACCTCAAAGATCAATATATGGGCCTCTACTCTTCTTAATATATATATAAACAGTATCGGCCAACTTTTTCTACACGGTGAACTTACTTTGTATGCTGACGACACATGAATTTTTTATTTTGGACACTCTTTACAGGATACAATAAATCGTGCGCAAGCAGATCTTAATACATTGCACAGATGGTTTCAATACAATGTACTAACCATCAATATAGCCAAAACTCACTATATAATATTTAAATCCAAAAATAAAAAAATACAACATAATCCGCTTACTATAAACAATATCAAAAGTAATGAAACTAGTAGTGAAAAATATCTAGGATTGGTTTTAGATAGTGGTCTAACTTGGTCTACACATATTGATAAAATTAGGTGCAAATTATCATCCCTCCTTGGATCCTTACGTGGTATAATAAGCTGTCATCCTCGTCGTGTTTGCTATATGATATACTACTCGCTAGTTCAACCTCACTTAAACTACCTAATAGAAATGTGGGGCGCAGCCTCGAAAACGGCTTTAAAAGACTTGCAAATTACGCAAAATAAAATTGTAAAACTCCTATTTCACAACAAACTTCTAACACCTACGAATAAAATATACAAAACAAATATAATGAACATACAACAACTTTATTACTACAATAGATGTATTCTTATTCGCAAAATTTTAAACGGTACTCTGCAGTCGGAACTAACTTTCTTAACAAATGCACAAAAGGGGAAAAGACAACTTCGAAACGCAAATAATCTATATTTACCCAAAACACGCACCAACTGTGGCAAGAAAACCATACTATTTGAAGGAGCACAATATTATAACAAACTACCACAAGAAATAAAAGAACTTAAAAACTTTAACATTTATAAAAATAAATTAAAAAAATATGTAACAAATAATTTTATTAATTAATGTCTTGAATCCGGCCCTGTATTTAAAACAAAGTTAAATGTGGGTATGTCTTATTAAAAATCATTACGTTAAAACCAATATAGAACAATATTTTGTATTACCCACTATAAAACCTTATTATTTCTTTAGTTATTAAAATACATTTTGTTTTATATACCTATTATTATTAAAAAAACCTATATCATATATAATATGTAAGTCATATTGTGAAAGATTATGTAAAAAAATGTATCTGTCTAAAACGCTCATAACTAAATTGGTACGTAATATTTCGTTTTGTTTTCTCATTAAGTCAAATGTAATTTCTTTTGAGAAATAAATGTCTTTAACCACATATTGTTGAACATGATTTGTTTAAAACTAATCTAGTCCTTTCAGTGCAGACTTAAAGTGGCTAATATGGCAGAATTTTATTTGATACACTTTGGGAGCTGTGCGCGGGAATGACACAGTATAATTCCTCCATCCTAATTTTACGCTACAACGCAATTTCAATTCTATTTTAAGTTTAATTGTATAAAAACTATCCAAAAATAATACTGAAATATTTTTATTTATTATAGTTATTAAACAACACGGGTGGAGTCGCGAGGGTTATTTAGTGATGTAACACAAGGAATACTTGCCATTTTCGCTCCCAGGGCCAAGGCTTTGTAAACGTCTGTCCCTGTAGTCACTCCTCCGTCTAAGTATACTTCCACATTGTATTGCTCAACCGCTGCTATGATTTCTGGAAGCACCTCGATCTGAAAAACATAACAGTCTTAGAATAGAACCCTTCTTTTAACTTATATATGATCTGTATATAATTTTTTTGTTTTTAGTACATTATTTTTTATGAAAAATTTGGTTGTCAAAAGAAAATGTGTGTTATATTAAAATACCCGGGTTCAATATTATTTCAATATGATAACAAGTTATAAAATTTTAATGAAATACGAGAAACAGTCCGTGTTTAGTTTGACAATGTATACTCGTGCTAAGGGTATACAGTTTTGATTACTATAAGACAGTCATAGAGACGCAATGTTGTTACCGTGGCGGGTACTCCGTCCAGCTGTCTCGCTCCGTGGTTAGAGACGAGCACGGCAGAGCAGCCCGCCCGCGCAGCACGAGCCGCGTCATCACCGCGGAGGATGCCCTTCGCTATGATCGGCAGTTTGGTTATACTGGCAAATATAATAAAAAATATATAATAATTAATAAATAATATTCTCATATATACATGCATATATATCGTATTGTATATGTCACGGTTTAAAATACTAATATGAGAATTTGTCGATATTTTGAAATATTAATTTTAATCGTAATTAAATGTTATATATGTAAGTTCTGGTTGATTTCTGAGAACCTCTTCAGATCGTTATGTAACTTTATTAAAATGTTTTAGGAATAATAAAAAAATAAATTTTATATAGATATCGATAGCATATCTTTATAACACGAGCAGAGTCATTTTCACCTTTAACAAATAATTCCTATTCGATAAAAATATTAATTTGTATGAAGACCTGAGTCAGTTAAGAAATATCATTACCTCCTCAGCCATCTTATTTCATCCCAAGTTAATGATGGATCGAATAAATTGTTAACGTAATGACTCAAACCGCTGCCTTCGCCTGAACTGTGTATTTTATTAGATAAATGTCCTTCAAAATTGGCCAACCTAGAAAATATAAAAATTTAACCTAATTAAGTATACTTTTCTGTAAACAAGTATATATTATATAATTTTTTTTTCTAAAAGCCATATTACTAACCAAATAATGTTTTAGTTTGAAACTTGTTAAAATTTAAAAAAAAAACCGTAGATAGACGCACTACCGCCCATTTCCAAATGGAACTAGTAAAATTTTACAATGCTTACTTCAAGTGTTTGGGAAGTGTAAACTTATTTCGTATATCTGCTCTTCTCAGACCGAACAGAGGTGTATCCACAGTCAGCGCTATTGCTTTAAAGCCTGCTTTTTCTGCTCTCAATACCAGATTCCTTGTAATTTCCCTAAAAATAATATATGATTTATATACGTTACTGAAGCAAGAGAAAAATAATCACAGTACAAATTGACAAGGAGAAACAACCAACATT
>JAAAKD020000001.1:5350388-5360592 GCA_010014825.2 Danaus melanippus
TTAATATTTAATTTTATTATTTTTATTGAAGAGTTTGTAAATGTAAGTTGTTTGATTGTGTTCCATTTTCGATACTGATAACGCAGTTAACGGGGTTGACACAATTTTTCATACACCCTGTATATGTGTATATTAAGATTTTAGCACTGATTTATTTATTTTTTTATATAATACAATTTATTTTATTAATAAAAGAGGTCTAAAATATTATACTATTATTTAAAAATATATATATTCTAATTTCTATGATTGCATCATCGGGTTTCTTAACCTCATCAAGATTAGTACCATAACTAAATGGAATCAAATATTTTTTTATTTATTCTAATTTTGGGAATAAAAAATTCATACGAGTAGATCGAAGCGAAAATTTGTTATTTAGTTAATAAATGACTTTAAAATTTCAGACAAGACTTCCCAGCAGCCTGGATGAACCTCGGCATAGTGCTGGCTAATACCAAGAGATATGAAGAATCTGAAAACGCCTACAAAACTGCCTTGAAATATCGCAAAAAATATCCAGACTGTTACTATAATTTGGGAAACTTGGTAAGTATTACAGATATGTAACAATGGTATATGTAAAATATAAATTGACTTCTTTTATTATGTATAAAGTTATTAAAGTTTTAAAAATCATCCGCTTTTATGAGCACTGCGTGATTAATAATAAATTATGTTGTATGCATATAGGGAAAACTAGTAATACATTAAACAATGTAGACAAAGTCACGTTATCAACTAGTTATTATACTGAATAATATTAATTATTACTAACATTTAAAAATATTTTTTCAGTACTTAGAAATGAATAAAACAAAAGAAGCAATAGATAGTTGGTATAAAGCAATCAATTTGAATCCCAAACATGTATCTGCTTGGACAAATTTACTGGCCCTCCTAGATAACACGGGTAAAATATATTTTTTATATGGCAATAATTTTTTATGCGAATTTTATACGACATTAATTAAATTTCAGGGCAAACTAACAAAGCGTTACAGATAATACCACAAGCTCTTTTGGATGTACCAGAGATGCCGTCAATTAATTTCGCCATAGCAAATATTTATGGAAAAATAGACAACTATGTTGAAGCGGAAAATTACTTCAAAAAAGCCATTAATCTTTTTGGTGATAGAGTACAGGCAATTCACTTTGCTAATCTAGGTGAGCGGTTCTGACATCAACCAAAAAAAAATGAATAATAACAGAATGAGTATTTATTACTGGACCTCGAGAGACAGTCGATACTCAACTCTAATTAATTGATTACTCCTCGTTCATTAGTTGAATACAAATGTCATTTAGTGACAATACACACATTGAGGAATCTTCACAGATTGACATATTATATGTGTATAAGAGTCGTGGTAGAGTGTGTATTGTTTATCTTTATACATATGTATATATATAATTCTGGTGAACGTGTGTATGCATGAGAGGCGGGCTTTTTAACCACTAGGCCACCACTGACTTGTGTTGGTTCGATCCTGACAAGTAGAAATGTGATTTTTCAGAGTCATATGAACTTTCTTAGAGTATTTAGACACCACTGACATACGGTGAAGGAAAACATCGTGAGGAAACCTGGACTTATAATTTCACAATTATAACTTTGAAATCACAAAACTTGAGCAAGCATGGTGATTAATACTCAAACCTTCTCCATGTGAGAGGATGCCTGTGCTCAGCAGTGGGCTCTGACAGGCTTTAATTTTTTTTTTATGTGTATATATCACGTAACTGAAAAAAAACTTGCAAAACCTTTTTTAATATTAAAATTACAAAGACGATTAGTTGGAGATTATTGTTGGTTGAATACCTATCGTGACAATGCCTTAACACTTAGAGTGTCGTTCAACATATAATATATACTGAATAATTGTTATTTAAAGTTTTTATACACTTTATATATACAACATCTTCGCTACAGTTTTAGTATTATTTTTAATTTATAATATTTTCTAGGAGTACTCTATCATCGTTGGAAGAAGTATGAATTGGCGGAAACAATGTACAAAACGGCTTTAAAAATCGATCCAAGATTTCCTAGTGCTAAGAAGAATCTCAATACTTTAAGTAAATTAAAAAATAACCATTACACATGCTTCTTATTTGTTGTAACATTACCAATATATACAAATTTATGTCTTAAATCTATATTAATAAAAAAAATATAGCTTTTAAAAAAGAACTACACAATAATAAGGCAAAATAGGCTCATTTTGTCTAAGAATATTTATGATAATATATTCAGTGTCGCGCTGGTTTAAAGAAGAGCGAATATTGTAGAATCTTCTCGATATTGATCGGGAGCACCATCTCGTGACAAGTAGACGAACTATTAGCTAAACGCTTACTACAACGTTCTTTTGTTAATGTTTGTAAAGAATTAAAAATATAAATGAATGAGAATGTTTTGGAAAGTTCTAGTAATCGGATTGTTGTGTATAACAGAACCGTTAGGTCAGTTTTCAAAAATAAACAAAATATTACTTCTGAATTCAAGGTCTATGGTTCTAATGGAATGTTTATTGCGTTTTCGTATTTTAATATTTAAAATGGATTGGAGTGATAAAGAAACTGAATCGTTATTGTTCTTTATAAGTAGGAAAAGTAACAAAATATAATTTTAACTCCACCATTCGCTTAATGTAAGTCAGATGTTTATATTGCTAACGAGCAATATATAGGTATAAAGAAAACTCTTCTATTGGTAACGGGAAAAGATCGGGCGGTCCACGTAGTGGTTGTACGAAAAAGGTATTGCAGCAATAAGGGAAAGAATGCGAAGAATTCCTGTCCGAAAACAAAACATTTTCCCCGGAGGAGAAGATCGCACCTACAACCATGTTCCGTGTTTTAAAATATAACTTAGGACTTGCAGCGTATAAAAAACGTTCTGGTAATTTGTTAATATATAATTAAAAAAAAACGCAAAAAGAAAAAAGAGGTGAAACGCAAAGGGAGGTCACGGAAAATTGTTTTTATGAATTTTTCACAACTGAAAAATTTATTGAAAAACAAAATGTCTCTATTTCTCCTGAAAGATTTAAATAGGTACTAAGAAAGAAGTTTTCAAATATGTATGTCAATATAGAAAAAAAATATCAAGATACAATTCTGGTGAAGTAGACCAGGCCTTTAAAAGTAATAAAAACTGAAAAAGAATAATAGTAGAATGAAATAACCCATTAGAAAAAGAGGTGAGTATTATAAAAATTAACGGAAAAAATAATATACGGGTGATCTGAGATCGGGATGGGGATGGATGGTGGGTATTTAAGGGTAAAACACGGTTTTTCTCGATTTCCGGCAAAACCAAAAGTCCTATGGTAATAAGTCATATGGCAAAGTTGTAGGTAATAAAAAGAGCTAACACATTTGTGTTTACAGTTTTTTCACATAACCTGAAAATTTCTGTGAAAAATCCAAAAACCTAGTTTTTGATTTTTATCATTTAAAAAAATTATGCTTTTTTCACAAATTTATTTGATTAGAAATATTTATTTTTTCAGCGTATTCTCAATTATTAAAAAAAGGGCCCTAACTTTCAATGGAAAATTCACCCGTCAAAATATCATTTTTTGCAAAGAGTTGTTATGTTTTCTGTTCATTGAAATCACTACTTTCCGATCTATCTCGTTCAATAAATAAGTCTAGCTAATTTTCAGGTTTTGGAAGACTTGTTGCCCTTGTCATAAAAGTAGATCCATCGAATCTTGGTTGGAAACAAATGTTTCGGAATTCAACAGAACTCAAGATTAACTGTCAACAAACCTAATTTTAATTCATTAAATATTGATTTATAACCGTTTTAGGGAATGACGTTTCCTCTTAAAACCTGATATAGAGTTAAAAATTTTGCTATTATAAAAAAAAATTCAAATTGCTTACATCAGAGATTTATTATTATTATTTTACTTTTAATTTGGTACTATTATTATACTAAAAATTTATTAAAAAAACATTTTATTCGATTATCATTTTAGTTTGGCTAAATTAAATGTTGTATAACTAAATGTCAATGTCCAGCCGTGCGTATGTCATAAAATTTAAACTTCAACACACATAAAATCTGAAGGTATTAATTTGAATCGGCTATTTCTGAAGTTGAAGATTGTTAGTAAGTATTTATTTAACACAATGGAATTTACTCCAGCTCTATCAACTTTGCAAGGTGTATTCATATCTGCTAATAGTGTCCATTCTTTTTCTATGTTAGCTGCGCAGGGAGGTAAATAAAATTTGATAAATAATATCGTACTTATATTTCATCTTACTGACTACATTAATAACATAAAAAAAATTTTTCAGGGAATAAGAAGAAAATAGAATACATCATTGAGTGTATTCGTAAGTTTCTAGCCAAAGAGAATTACATAGTGGAGAAAACAATTAATGAGGAACATGTGCCAACATTGCGAAAATTTGCCTTTTATATTGTTTTAAATTCAGATCTCTGTATATTAGAAGAAATGGTTGATTTAGATGGTATCGATTTTGTTATTTGGACAATTCCGATAATAAAAAGATGCCTAATGTGTGAAATTTTATGGAGACTGAACATGGAAAAATTCATTTATGAAATCATAGTTTATTCTTCCCCCTACTTAGGTTTAGAGGTAGCCGCAGCCTTTATAGAGAACTTTAAATATTTTCAACCAACTGAATGTTTGCCCAAATTAAAAATATTAACTGCTGCTTGCTATCGACTTTTAGCAAGACAAGCATTTTTTAATACTCAAGATAATGAACTTAAGAAAGCCTGTAATTACTTTCAGAAATGTATACAGTTTTGGGTAGATCTTCCAAACAGTGATAAGTTAAGTAGGCTAAGTAGAGATGGTGAATATAAGTTTATTGGAGACTGTCTACATTCAATACTTTTGTTGGTACTAGATATTTTCAGTTACTTCACCACTGAACAAAAAAGGAAATCTGCAGATTTCCAAGACATATATGAGTTAACTTTCAGAGAAGAAATTTTAAAAGATAAAGAGGATGTTGTAATACTAAGCAGTTGCAATCATAGCATTCTCACATCATACCTAGACAAAAGTCACATAGACTTTCTAGATGTCTGTCAGACACTAGTGATGGATGTCAGCGTTGATATTTTTTGTGCGTGGACGGAATATGAAGAAAATGGTAAAAGCATGCAGCAAAAAATTGGAGAACTGTGTTATAAAGTCAAAGAAACTCTGAGTAAAATAAATAATATATCAGAACATCCAGTGCTGAGTATGTTGGAGCAAATCTCTAGTAAACCTATGAATTTTGAAGATGTTATAAATAAAACCGATGTTAATATTATAATTGAAAATATAAATAAGGCAGATGAAAGTTCACATTGGATAAAAGCTTTATTATATAGAGATAACTTATGCGAAGAACTCCTACTGCTTGAACAGTTGTCACATCATTTAGAAGAACTGAATGAGGAAGAATGTTATAAATTATTCAAAATGTTTAAAAAGTGTATTCAAGATCACAAAGATACTGATGAATCCCTCAAGTTACTATGTATAAAACTATTTCAAAAATGCGATAGAAATATAAAATATGACATAGTAGAAAATCATTTCAGCAATGAAACATTTAATAATTCCTTAGAAACTATGGAATATGACAGTATGGAAACTGAAATTTTCAATAAACTTATCATAAGTTCCAATGAAGATTTCTCAGTTATCTTGTCTTTGCTACTACAAAATCCTAAAAAGGTATACCACAAAATATTCTCCCTTGCAAGTGAAAACATCCATCAGGCAGATATAATGTGTAAGGTGATGAAAAGCTTAGACAGATTCTCCAAGCATTATTATAATGAGGAGACAGAGTCCTCTATAATATCAGCAATAAATGGAATCATATCTTGTTTAGATTCTGAAGTAAAAAGAAATAATTTTATTCATTTTTTAACTTGCATAAAAAGTAGCAGTATTCCTGGACCTAAACTTCTTCTGTTGGTGATCATGCCAAATTTACACACTGGTCTTTTAAAGAAGAATATTGAGCAAATATGTGTACACTGCAAATTACTACAGAAAGCTTATTCCTTAAATGAGGTAGTACAGTACAGAGCCCCAACTCTAGCTATGCTTGCACAAGTACTCGATTCGGTTAGATGGAAAATAAATACATTTACATCCATAGCACCCCCCACTTTAGAACTTGCTATACGATTACAAACCTCATTACTAAATACCTATGAATCAGACATTCCAGGTGAATATATATTATGTATACCTTATTATATAGTCATTTTGTATTACAAGTAGTAATTTTTTTTCTTACAGAAAATGAAACTGTATGGTTAAAAAGTAAATTGAGAAACATAAACCCTTTAAACATGTATTACTTCAGATTGTTATGGAATCCACCAGGGAATACATTTGTTGAGGTTATAAGCGGCATACACATACACAAGGATATGGACTTGGAAAATTTAGTGTTATGGTTATCTCAGGTAAAACTTATAATGTACAATAATACACAGCATTATTAAATATATTTATATTTTTAAATAAATATAACAAGAAATATAGCCTTAAAACTATATAGACCATTTTCTATGTGTGAATGTATAAAAAATATATTTTACATATATTCTTTTAGATCATAAGTTCCACAATTCTTCAAGAGTGGTATCAAATTTGGGAAAGCTTATTAGTTTTTGGTTACAAGAATATTTTAGATATATTTCATAAAGCTCTCATTCTACTTTGTACAGCAGAAAAATTAAATCACACATATAAAACAAGAGCATGTCTAATGTATTGCATTAAGAATTATGTTGCAATTATAAGGGTATGTATATTTAAGATTAATTAAAATAGATTTTTGATTACAATAATAAAATAAGTAAGATAAATAGCAATAAAGACGACAAATGGAAGTTCATTTTTAAGATTTCAAATTATTATAAAGCATTAACACTTATATAGTATAATATTTAAAGCAAAATTGCAATAAAATTTACATAATTTGCAATGTTTCTAAGTTACATAATTTAACAACTGCATTAATAAAAACAATTATAATTTTCAGTATAAATTCTTTACATTACCATTGAAGGTTAACGACATCAATTTTGCTGTCAACAAATTTGCAATAATAGATAGTCATCTTGAGGAAAATTATGTGGAAGAAGTGAAGAATGTCGTGTTACCACTATTTAGTTACATTGCTGAGAAAAAACAAACAATAGAATGTGACATATTCCAATGCTTGCATAACAAATTCAAACATGAAATATTTAACGACATGATAAACAATCTGTTCAATAAAAAAATGGTGGCAGAATAAAGACTTACAAACTTTTTGATATCATTCAACAATGTCAGCATAATTTATATTTAAAAAATTCTTTTTGTACGACGAAAATTCTTGCAAGAATAGCCCAACTGTTGGCACATTTGACAAAGGTCCCTTTCATGCTCCTTTAAGTCATCTGTAGTAAATTCGGAAGGATTTTTTTTTCTCTGTAACAGCAAGACTATTATTAAATATTAAGTCATATACTAATATTAATATGTGATTTAACATTGCATTAATGCTTACACAATTGGTTGGGAAAACTGGTTTCTTGCAATGTTTGCACATTTGGTACTTATCTGGCCAGCAGCGAAAGCTTTTCCAAGAACGACCACAAAGTTTACATCGAAATTCTCCAAATTGTGGCTCGTCTAATTCAGGTTTTGGTCTTGGTTGAGGTTGCCTCGGTGATGTTATGAATAGAGGTTGCCTCGGTGTTGTTATGAATTGAGGTTGCCTTGGTGTTGGTTCTTCTACAGGTGTTATTATATGACGCGGGTACCCTCCATATTCGTCACTTGAAGAACCCTATAAACAAATACATCCACCTTAATAACTATATTTAGAGACATACAAAGAGAGGATTAGAAAACAAACCTTTCTTGTTATATTATATAGTTAGAAAAAATGTTGTCTCAAAATGTACTCATGCGATAATTATATAAATAGCAACGTAAATATAAAGTGTAAATCTAATATTAGCTGCTCACGTCAGGACACTACACTATTAGATGGAATTTAATACATACATATTTAATTTATTAAGGAACTTACAAATTGTATAAGGCTAACCACATCTCGTACTTAATCTGTAGTAAGTACAGAACATTTAAGTTTTATAAATAAATATTTTAAACTAGACAACAGTCAACAGACTACTGAAGGACAATGATAAAAAAATTATCGAGAATATCAGTGGTAGGTATATTATGTGATATAGAAATACTTCAAATCACAGAAGTGATGATCAAAATGGTATATAACAGAGTTGTGTTTTTAAATGCCTTTATCAAAATTGAATATCCTAAAAAAGCGATGTAAAACCATTTAATACTAAGTTTTGTTCAAATTAACCGTTATGTCTTATATTTAACTTCAATGAAAAGGGTCCTATACAGAAAATCATTTAATTAATATCAAGGAATCAAATCATATTTAAATAATTACAAATATAATAGTTATAAAACGTGACATTTAAAAATAATTAAAATCACAGTAATACTTAGGTACACTATTAAATGTATATATATATGTACCTATATATTACTGCTGGTGCGACCTTGGCTACGATTGTTATATTATAAGTTACACAGATGACATTTGTGCTTGACGAAATGCGAATCCCTTGAAAACTTAGAATCACATCTAACACATCTCTCGGTACTCTCGAAAGAAATGTTTATTGTACGTCAAACAAAATATAAATAACTATTAAAACGACTTATTAATATAAAGTTTCGTAATTTTTCATAATATTAAAAATTAAGAAGATTTCTTTACCTCTAATGAACAGCAGCCTCCCATGTTGCGTTTAAATGGTATTAGATATCAAATATTTCAAAAAAGCTCACTAAGTGCTTTATTACTTAACAGTTAAACATTAACCTTGGATTTTAGTAGTGCATAGTAAAACTAACGTCTAACACTAAACAGCTCGTGTCACCACAACATCTACATGATGAGGATATATACATAGAATTAGGTTAAGCCCCGCTTTGACAATATAATGTTGCCATTAAGAATAAATAAATTAAAGAAATCATAACTATATTTTTTTCTTCTTTTCCGACCGCGTATTTATTTCAATAATGGGAGCATTAGCAAAGATTTTTTGAAGTGAAACTTCGCTTAGGGGTAAGATTATGAAACCATTACCAAAAATGTGATCGGGCGAGGCGAATGAAAGTAAGAGGGAGATATAAGTTAGTGAATTTCATGGATAATCATCATCGTCATCGTCATCATCATAATGGATGGATGGATGGATGGCTTGATGGATAAATGCATGTATGGGTGGCTCGATGGATAGATGCAGGTATGGATGAATGGGTGGATACATTTATCCATGGATGGATGAATGGGTGGATGCATGTATGCATGGATGAATGGATGGATGGATGCTTGGATGAATTGATGGATGGATGAATGGGTGGATGCATTGATGCATGGATGCATGAATGGATGGATAGTAATTGTGTTTCAGAAAGAAAAAAATGGTTAAACTATATAAAATTAATCATTATAAACTTGTTTAACCTGTTAGGTGTAGGTGTATAAGAGTAGGTGATTAATCTTACTAGGTCTATGGTCTATTAGTAAATGCAGATACTATTAAAACTACCCTGCAATACTTGGATTAGATCAAAGGGCTAAGAAAGGTTGAGCCGTTGAGCGAAAGATAGATAGTAGAGCGAATACTTCAGCCGTGTGGTGTAAAGTACACTGTGTTTTCTTATAATAATAATAATATATTATTTATTGTATATCCTTAAACTAACAACTATTAGAATTGTAATTATCAAAAAAATATTCCGTATGCGTGATCGGATAGTATGTCAGCCACGACACGAATGTCGCTATCACAACGCGTCGTTTTCATAAGAGCCAATTTCGCGATGTGAATGTTTTATTCTGACGAGAACGCGTTGTGAGCTATTTTTCTCTCACTGAACGTTTTCGATCTTTGAGTGTAACTTCTTCTTCTTCTTCCTGGCAATTTCCCAGCTTTAGCCAGGGTCTGCCTTCCTGCTTAAGCTCCTCCACTTTGCACGGTCTTTGGCATCCTCGGTGGTAAGTCCATTGGCTCTCATATCCTGCTTCACGGTGTCCAACCATCGCTTCCTTGGGCGTCCTGGGGGTCTCGCTCCAGGGACAGACATAT
>JAAAKD020000001.1:5381996-5392431 GCA_010014825.2 Danaus melanippus
ATAATTCTAATAGTTGTTAATTTATTTTGATTATAAAAAATATTATTATTAATAACAAACTTTTGAAAACAGTATTGATTAATTTTTATTCATCAATTCCTGAATAAGTTTCCTGAGTGTTTTAGAAACTGAGATTTCTTATAATATCTAATAGTAAATTATATTCCGATTATAATAATAGTATTTGGATTAAAATAAATCTTTTTTTTATCTCAAGTAATTTATACAGACCTGGAGCCCAGTGGATTCACCGGCTGTTTGAGCGGATCGTGTGGAGGTACACCAGTTGGTAGACGGAGATATAGCAACAGTCTCTCCGCACCGCTGAGACCCTCTACAGCTTCCAGCAAATGTGACACTCTTTGACGGCCCTCTTGACTGGAATTGTTCACTTCATGACTTAAGGACAACTTATCATACTATGACCGTACTAGGAACGTGTCAAGACCAGCATACAAGATATGCTGAACTATACTACTTACTGATTGGTAACAGAAGAATCTAGTGGACATAATCTCATATTTTTCATTTAATATGGATACATCAAAATCATATGAACAGAACCAAAAATAGGCAAAAGGGTTGGCAAGTTTAACCCTGTTAAGATATATCTAATCAACAAAGTCAAAAATGGGTATAATGACTTAAAAATGACATAAATATGGCTTGACATAAACTGTAATGTCTGTCTTAGCCTCCAACACAATAAGAGTTTTATATAAATTTAATATTTTAGACATTGACGTCTGTGTCTGCGTGTATGTGTGTGTATATCTCTATGGCATTCTAGCCCTCAAATAGATCGACTAACTTCAACACATTTGTAAGCCAGTTTGCTTGCAGCTGTTCTTTGCTATGTTTGGTTAATATCAATCCAGCAATTTTAAAATATTAGGCATTTTTCGCTTATGTTTACTGATTAAGTGCTTCACGAGAAATGTGTCATGCAACAGAATGCCTTATGAAAATATAGGTACATATTTTTTTTATTTACAAAATTTTTGTTGTTTATCATATGTATAAAGCTTTAAGAAACACTGGTGCATAATTTTTGTGATACTAAAAACTACTACTAAATATGATTCCAGAAAATGCATAATAATAATAAAATCAATAGTTTTAATATTTCTCTACAATTAACTTTGAGTCTTGATGTACATAGTCTATGGATAATATCTAGATATACGGATTAATTATTCGCTAAAGAGATTTTTTTATAATTAAATATATTCATACAAGGCTTGTTTTACATTTTTTATACAAAATTCTTAACCTGTTTCTAGCATCAAATAAAAACAAATATTTTCTTTTGTGGTATGCCCATAAAACATTTATTTAACATATTTTATGATTATCTAGTAAAGTTTTAAATGAGATTATGGATTAATGTATGAAACTTGTTTATTTGAACGTAAATTAAAAAAATGTTTCATATATTATACTAGTTTTGCTGATATATATTGTCAATGTTTATAATTCAGTTATATTAGTTGTATTTGAAAACTAAGATTGCTTTAGGTGTAAAGGGAGTCTCATATTTTGATATCTTAAGGTGATATAAACAAATAGCCAAACATAAAATCACTCATCTGGTTGATTTTAAAAGATTATTATGAATAATTTGAAAAGTTGTTTTTAACATATCTAAAATTTTTATACAAGTAAATCTGCAGCAGAGCGTATAACAAACTAATTGTCATGTAAAATACATCGATTCGGTAAACCATAAATATTAAATACCTGAGTGTGTTCTCGACTATTTGTTGCATGGAAGCAATTTTGCTGGAGTCCATTTTTGACTCCTTACCGCCGAGTGGATGAACATCGGTGTCCGTGGCACTCGATGGTCCAGGAACGACGCTAGGATCGACGACACTTTCTTTATTGTAAGACGCAGTTTGCCTATGTTTTGGATGATTGACATTTTCCCGATGAAGTTTCGCGTCATCTACTAATTCTCTTTCAGATTTAACATTCTTTGAATTATCGTCACTGGACCAAGGTTGAAACGGAGTTGAACTATCCATTCTAACCAAAACAATTTACAAAGATTTGTATATTTGATTTCATATTGGAACTTTTAAACATAATTTATTATGCGTAACAAAACTCCATTTTCTTGACAAATGACATTTGATCAGCTGTGCGGAGAGGAAAAGGGGGTGATGGAGTTACTAGATTAAAAACCCATAGAATGGCGACCCCTAACTTTGATATTGGAAAGGTAATTTCTTTTCAAGTTATAAAATGAAGAAGTTACTAGAGACTACTTTTAGGTGTACACAATTATTAAAACGATTGTCTTATATTGATGAAGCAGTTAACGTTGTATCCTGCTCTAAGGATGAGGATATAAAATGTAAAAGTATTTTTTTATTTTTATTTATGGGGGAGAGCATCTTATTTAAAATTATCTAGAAGAATAAATTAATTATTATAAGCTTCGAATATAGCGGAAAGGAAATACTGTATATAATTTAATAAACATCACTTTATACAATTACATATTATGTTCCAGACTAGATTGTTTTGGATAAAATAATTCTGATTGAATGAGTTTTTCATTAGACATAAAATTTAATATAAAACTAGGGCTGTAACTGAAAAATATATATTTTTTTATTTTAGTTAATTGTTGTTTGCTATTATAGTATAGTATATTCAATATCTTAAAACTAAATATAACTTCTTTTTGACTTACATCTTAAACAAATTGCTTTTTTGAATCATAAATTTAAAATAAATCAAATGTGGTCTTACACAAAAATATTATGTTTGAAGTCACCTGTCAAATTGTGTTTTCGTTAATGATGCTTATTGTTCTTTTGATTTAGGGTAATAATGTTTGGAAAAGACGTTTTAATATTTTGAAATTACCTTCCCCATACATAGAGAATGGTGTTCCATAAAATATTTCGAATTCAATTATTGAATTTTAAAACAAAATTAGTACAAAATCTTCTCACAGACCAAAATATAAATACCTAAATTAAAAATAATTGAAAACAAAGCATATTAATGCAAATTGTTTCTAAAAATACTAAGAATATAACTATATTATAAAAATGGCTGATGAAATCGAAATTGAAGAACATGATGTTTTAGAAAACCCTCGCATCAAGCGGATTTTTCCTGATTTATCGATACTTAAAAAAGAAATAAACGACTATGATGACTGTAAGTATTACTTATTATTATTTAGGTATACAAGGGATTTTTACAGTGATGTTATGAAATAAAAATATAAAAGATATGTTAATTATTTTGTACAATTATCAAATAACAGTAAAATGTTGTAGTATATAATATATCATGAAGGTATTCTTAACACTCATAGGCGCTGTTTTTATAAAATTATTTATTATACCTACTTTTAGTGACCAAATCTGATTTTTTAGATGATGGATGTGATGAATCTTCACATAGTAGTATTGCTGAAGGCTCAACAACTACAGAAGTAATGACAACAGAAAATGACAAAAACCAAATAAAATGTAAAACGGAAACAAATGAGAAAATTAATACATTTGGCTCAAAAAACTCTATCAGTGGACTCAAAAGACAATATTTGGAGCTACATCTCAAAAAACCTAAAGTCTGTTTGCAAAATATTTCAACATCTTTAAATAAAAATCCAAACTTTTGTAAAACATGTTCAATTGTTTTTCCGAGAACAGAATCATTCAATCAACACAGATTATATACACATAGATTACCAAAAAATGAAAATTGCGATAAAAACTTTCAGTGTAATGAATGCAATGTTACATTTGTGAACTACGGTAACTTGAGTAGACACAGGAGGAATATTCATTCAATACATGAAAACAACAAATATAATGACAAAACAATAACTGGGGCTAATGTTATGGTGAAAATTAATGATACAAATTTTACTTCATTACCAGAAAGTAATCTTAAAGAGTGCTTTCACTGTGACATGCTGTTTAAAACACAACAATCGCTTATAGATCACCTGTATGATGTCTTGGATTCAAGGAAGACACAGAGTTCACAAATTAAACCAACTAATGAATCTGAAGGGAAGGGTGACCAAAATAAGAAACCCCAAAAAGATATTGAACAAGAACGAAATAGAATTATTGCAGAAATGACTCAAGATGTCAAGATATTTAGATGTCCAATATGCTCATACTGCTTTAATGAATGGGAGTTCTATGAAGCGCATATGATAAAAAAGCATAATGTATCTAAAGTGAAAGAAACAAGCATGGTGCCATTCAAATCTAAGTGTACATTCTGTAATTTGCAATACTCAAATTACAAGTCATACAACACACATTTACATAAGAGACACAAAAATAAAATTTTACAAAGAGTAAGAAAACAAGGCTCCAATAAAATCGCTAAAGCCATTGCAAGGAGGACAATGTTTGATCTTAAAAGTCAAGACAATATAAGAGATGAAGTGGATCTGATAAATGATGTTAAAGGATTTGATAATGTTAAAGATATAAGTGAAGAAAGGTTAAGGACTATTAACACTGATGTTAAAGTTGTGGCACATCAGACAATTCTGTTTAAATGTTCACAATGTAATATACATTTTCTGACCAGTGCTTCAGCAAAAGATCACACAGAGCACTCATCATTGGATGATTCAGAGTGTACAGTTTGTGAGCGACTATTCAAAATTAAAGATATAAATCTTCATATGGAACAACATAAATATTCAAACTATATGACAGTCAATACATGTAAAGGTGAGGACACAATGGAGGTACATAAAAGAATACTCCATAAATGTCCATCGTGCGCTGTACATTTCAGTAGAGAAGGAATTTTAAAACATTACACAGTTTGTAAGAAGAGTCCATCACAATCAGCTTATTGCAAATTATGTAATATTTTTGTATCTGAAGATATGAAAACCTCACATTATGAAGAACATAACGATCAGAAATTAAAGTCTTCCGATTATGAGATTGTTGAATTTAAAAAACTAAAAAGAATGAACTTTAAAATAAGCAATAAAAGAGGAAAAGGTGGTATTCCGAAGTATCTGTTCCATCTGATGCAGTGTAAGGTTTGTGATTGTAACATATTAAAAGCTCATTACAAATCAGCAATCCACTTTCGATCTAGTTGTGCTCATTTCATAAAATATGTCTGTAAATATTGTGGTCTGGTATTTTCTAACAAGTCAATCAACAGCCACAGAAAATTACACAAAAAATGCAATGATCTAAGTATAAGAGATTTTACGTTTTACGATTTGAAAACCGGCAAGAAGATTTTACCCTCGATACCAGTTTTTCCCAAATGCGGGTCATGCGATAAACACTTTATAACCAAGTTCGAAGTCAAGAGGCACGTTTGTAACGGATATAACCATTTGAATTGTCCAAAATGCGATATGAAGCTCTCACAAACTGCTTACGACTTACATATGCCGTTCCATGATTTGGTTTTGAGTGACGAAGGAATAATCCAAAACCCAGCCATTGAAGCAAATGTACCAAATGCGAGCAGCGTTTGTGGAAAAAATAAGATTAATGGAATATTTTTTTGTAACAATTGCATTTTGGCTTTTAATTCATACGACGAAGCAATCGAGCACTGCCACATGCATAGAGATCTTGATGAAATAGTAATTGACAAAATTGAATGTAAGGTATGTGGTTTACAGTTTGATAAAAATCGTTATGATGAACACAAGAAATTTCACGACGACTTCCCAGAGACAGAGTACAATCACTACAAAATGGACGTGTTTTATTTTGGTTCTCACAATGATAAGTGGTTGAAACACGTTTTTGGCACGGATTGTGTCCAGGAGACTGCTGACGAAATACTCAAGAACTGTATATACCGCCATGAGACAAGAGTGAAAATGAGATTACTTCAACATGGATCTTCAGGGGTCACCGTGTATAAATGCGAGAAATGCAATCGTTATGTCGATAGTAACGGAATTCACGAACATTATATCGCTTGTAACCAGAATATATCCACGAATTCTAAAGATAACGATGAATATAACGATAATTCAAATAACAGTATCGTTATTTTCAACGGAAAGGAAGACGAAGATTACAATAATAGAATCGCTAATATGAAGAAATATCATGTTCTGTACGAATGCAGAATGTGTCACGTGGTGGTGAATAGGAAATGTGAGCATGTTTGTACTTTTGGTGATTACAAAGACTGTGGAATTTGTGGACTTTTATTTAATTTACATGACTACGAAGCTCATGTTGAAAAACACAAACGTCTCAGCAGTTTTAAGGAAAATTTCATGAAAGTTATTCTACTCGGAACCAAAGAGCAAAAGTATCACAAGTCCAAACACCAGGTCTCTAAATTCTCAGGCATTGTTTGTGATTATACTTTTTATAAATGTTTGAATTGTGATGTGTGTGTACGAGATTACAGGAGTACGTTACAACACTACTGTCTCATAGACGCCGCTAAATCCACATGTAATATATGTAATCTAGTTTTTGACGAAGGAAAACTAAAAGGCCATCTGAAGCTCCACGATACTGATCCATACTTCGTGAAAGACGCTATGTTTGTACAGAGTTTTGGTACAATAATTAATGTTGAAAACCACGTTGAAACTATTGAGAGTAATGAAGTCAGTACCGTCGATAGCGGTGACAGTGTTACCAATGCAAATAGTGATTACAATACTCATTCAGAAACAAAAATTAATATATATAAATGTAAGTGCGGCTTACACTATTTATCGGAAGCAACAGCGCAAATGCACTTCAAGAAATGCAAGGGTAATATTAAGGTAAAACAAAGTAAGCAGAACTGTTCCAAATGCGGTCTTCAATTCTCACCCGATGTATTATTTAAGCATCTTATTCAACATCATGGCAACAAAGATGTTAATTTCAAATACGAAGTGATACAGATTACTGAACTAGTCGACACTGAGCTGGAATGATAAATAGAACTATGCATTTGTATTAAAATCTAAAGTCAAAAGAATCTCTTAGACCAAGCATGCCTGCTTATACTATTTGTAATTGGTTAAATATTTTTTTGCTTAGAGTACTTTTTGTGTCACCTTAACACTTGTTGTATGTTCATATCTATAAACAGACGTTGGCCAGTTTATTATTCTCAAAACGCCGCACATGATAGTATTGATCTAGGTATTTGAATGAAAAACTGGTAAAACTATGTCTAGTTTGGAAAGAAAACTTGTCATAAGGTACCGAATTTCGTACTGTCACCAAATTAATAAAAATGCTCTCTATACTTGTTAACGATATTATTGGTACAAAAGTTAGTTCATGGGCCAAAAAGAATAATTTCCGCTATCTCTTGACAGATTATTTTTTCTTATATGTGCTACACTTTTTGCTTCAAAGTGATGAAGTGCTGCACTATTAGAAATGCCATAACCGAAGAACTACCAAAACGAATATATATTTTTTTATGTGAGTTATGAAAACTGTCGTGCGTTTTATATTAAGAAGGCTTTTTTTTTTACAAAAATAAGTTTTGTTTTTGTTTTAAAAGTATCCTTTAGCCGTTAATTATTATATGATAAACATATCGATGTAATATATATATATATATATATATATATCCTTCTTCCTGGCAATTTCCCAGCTTCAGCCAGGGTCTGTATATATATATATATATATATATATATATATATACATATATAAATATTTTTCACCTTTAATAACTTGGGACTTAATACATTCTTATGCTATGTTTTAATACATAAAAAGATTACTTGGAATATAGTTTATAATAAAAGTATTTTAAGTCACTATTTTGTAAGATTTACATGTAATTTATAAAAAGATTCTTATGTTAAAATATTTCAAGTCGTAATGTAGTAGTGATTAAAACAATTTTATTTCAAACTTGCTTTCAGTTAAGCATTTTTTTTTATATTCATTAAAATGAGCAAAATTATTATTAATGTAAAAATATATTTGAGTACATAATGTATATTAGTTGTTATTTAAGAGAAATTATACTATTTATTTGTTGTCTTATAGAAAATATAGGTTATATCGATATCGATGCTACTATTATTTAAACTACCCAGAAAAGAGGTTTTGCTATAAAAAAGTATAGTTAGGCATTATATTATAGTCTTTTGAATCACTATACTTCGTGGTTGGATCCAGAATATACAGTCAAAATTTTCGTAACAATGTGACTGCTTGTTCAGGATAACACGAAGTACGACCAAGTACATACATACATACATTATGATTAGTATGTAATAATATTTAAAAATACAGGCCTGTTTTCTTTTTTAACCCTAGTAAGATTTTAATTTTCTTTAGCATTAAAGAAAGGTTACGTAATAACAATAATCGTTAAAAGTGTCAAACCTTCCCGCCATATTTAAGAGATGTCAGATGGTCAGTGTGTTGACTTCATCAATAGAGCAATTTAGTTTTTGAAGTTACTCATTGATATTCAAATTTCTTTTAAAGTATGATGGGTATCATTATAAATTCCAGTGAGCTTTTTTGCTTGTGACAAAATAATGGAAATGTCCCTTGAATAATAAAAATTGTAAATGACAAAATAATTTTATTTAATTATTGTATAATACTCATGACAAACATGTCTACAATCCATCTCTCTCGTCATTTTGCATTAAATGAAGTACCTGCCAAGAGCTTGTGCGAATAAAAAGCATTGGAACTGAGTAAAATGGGTTAGCAAAAATCGGGTTACTTGAATTTTTATTTCTTTACTCTCTTTGTTTTAAATATGAAACTAACAAGTATTGTACCATTTTACAATCCTTATTCAATGCACGAGCATTTAATGGCACTTGCCTTGGTACTTTAGTACATTTTTTTAAAGGAGAGCCTTTAAAAGTCGAATAATTTTGAAATGTTTAAATTCATAGTTTGACAAATATAGTCTTAATTCTTGAAAACTCGGGGCAATTGTGTCATTATTTTTTACTGTGGTTTTAGAAATGGTTATTTAGGGTTACGATTCTAAAGTTTAAATTATTAAAAATAATAAAAATTAACAACGATAACCGAAAATTAGTTATAGTTTGACCAATTTTCTATGTTCTCAAATGCCCATAATATTTCAAACTGCACGGGATAATTTTTTTTCTGATTTTTCTCATAATGGTTACAATCAATCCTGTCACCCCGTTTCCGTTTGACTTTGAGTTCTGGGACACCCTGTATACATATACACATGTTTATTAATTTTGTACAAATATTTGATTTCATTATGGGTTATCATTGATAAAAAAAATATTATTAAATAGATATTACGTTTGTGTGTATTCATCATCGAATACATCAGTAATTACGGTGGTTGATTGTAAGACCCGAACAATGAGCATATGATATGAGAAATACGATACATATGTTTTCGAATGAAGATTAGAAAGATGTCTAGAGGAAACTAAAAATGAACTACCTCCTGCGATATAAATATACATATATGTATATATATTTCATGCACTTGCTATGAAAGGAAGCGAGAAAGAATATGTGCACTCGCACTGCTCTCTCCCTTGCCCATACAGTAATATACGAACCGTAACACTCTATCTATCTTTATAAATTTATATCTCCCTCTTACCTTCGTTCGCCTTGTCTTATCACACTTTTCGTAACGCTTTAGTCAGGCATTCACCAGCTTACTCAATTCAAGCGTGCTTAAAGAAGTTTTACTTCAAAAAATTACAGCATACGTATTTCAGTTATTTTTCTCATATTCATTTTTGGTTATTGTAACTGATGCAGTAACTTTTATTTGGAAACATATCATAAATTAGACTTATATACTTTGAAGAAAAACGCCATTCTTGTAGCTTTTCAATCAATATTCATCATATTATTCTTTAAAGACTAAGTTTATTTAATATTTTTATTGCGTAAAAATCCAATTGTGTGTAATATTAATAGGTCGGGGAAAAATATTCTTCGCATTTTTTAAGAAAATTCAAAACATTTTTTAATATAGTTTATTTCAATTTAACTAAAGTATGTATGTACCTTTTTGTTCGATAACGTTTTTCCATCTTGTAGGTAGGGACATGATCCCATTGCTATAAAAATTTTGGGACTTCTCATCAAAATACCGCGACAAGTGGATTTGGCAGTCCTCTCGTGATGTTAACCTGACATTGCCTAAAGAATTCTGAAGTGACCGAAACAGGTGGAAATCTGAAGGTGCAAGGTCAGGACTATACGGCAGATGCATTAACGCCTCCCAGCCAAACTCTCTTAATTTTTGGCGAGTGGCTATAGATGTGTGAGGTCTAGCGTTATCATGATGAAACACTACACCCCTTCTGTTGATCAATTTCGGCCGCTTTCTCTCAACTTCTTGCTTTAATCTCATCAGTTGTTCGCAGTAGAGTTCAGAATCGATAGTCCTGCCTGGTGGTAATAGCTCATAATGAATAAGGCCCTTCCAATCCCACCACACACACAACATCACC
>JAAAKD020000001.1:5392531-5403669 GCA_010014825.2 Danaus melanippus
GTCCATAAACATCGCAAATTTTTTTCGCGGCTTGCGTTGCATTTTTACCTTTTTTGTAGTAAAATTTTAAAATGTATCGAATTTCTTCATTAGATTCACTCATCTTGACAGTACGAAAAACAAATGAGTATCACACATTTGCCTAATTTGTATTTGGAATTATGTTCTTTAAAATTTTAACTTTTTAATGATAACAAAACCAGTCAGATGCTAATACTACAGCCAAAGAGATTTTATTACAAGTTCATACATACTATAATGCGAAAAGACTTTTTCCCCTACTTTATATTATACTAGGAAAAATTTATTAGTATTTGATTTTAAATTAATCGAAATTGGGTAGCATAAAATTCCTCCAATATTATGTAAAAAAGTAATGGGTTCACGATTACTATTATTTAATAGTCAATCACAACAAAAAAAAGAGTGAAATATGACTTTGACATTGACATTTATAGTTCTAGTTGTGTATTGCATGAGAGCAGCATAATTTAAAATGTTTTTCCAAAACATTTTAATTTAAATTATGCGTAATGAAGAAACCATAAATTTCAATATTATGCTTTAATTTAAAGCGGCATTGTAGTTATTGATAAATTAACAATGTTCCTTATACACGAACGAATTTGCCAATGGCTCGGGCATTTAAAATTGTCCCGAGTAATTTTAATGGTCACAGTGATTTTGTTTGTTGTGCCGCTTTTCACACATTATTATTTGTCTAAGGTAAGGAAGGATTTCATTTACTTAGTTTTTAATTTAAGAACAATTGTGTAGTGTTAACGGTAGCCTTTTTTTACTTCATTTCTATTAACTAAAACCTATTTTATTCGCATCGTCTTAGGTTACTGAAAAACAAGATATGTAATTTTTTTAAGCTAATATTTAATGTATTCAGGATTTTAAAGTGAAATACATACATGGGATTAATATAAAAAAACAAACACGATTTATTTAATACATCATTCATCTCATTGTTAGAGAGATTCTCTGATTGTATAAATCATTATGAAAGTTTTTTAACTTTCTCCTCATAAATAGAATTGTTTAATTTTGTTTTTAATTAACATGAATTAACCGTTTTATTTATAGTCGTTAATCATATTATAAAGTTAATCATATTATATTTTAGTTAATTTATAATTTTGACTGGTTCTTAATTAAACAATCTTTTAATAGTATGAATCATCATCGATGACGTTGGGTTCTAACAACATGCGCCACACACTAGAAGCCCTCGGAGACTTATCAGCAGTCAATGTTGGAGATCTTAAAATAAGGATAGAAGAAATGCTTAGGATTAAGGTACTATATATTTTTAAAATATTTTGAACAATTTTATAGTACTTTCTGCAAATATTGCTCAAGCATTTAGAGATTCAATCTCTCCTGAACTGAGTACCTCAGTACCTCTAAATGATTTAACATTTTCCTCTCCATATTCTATAGTCATTAAAATTTTAAAAAATTTCTAATTATTACTTTTAATTTTTTTTGCAATACATTTAAGACTAGACAGGGTTACGGCATGTTAATCTCATTTATAGTTTTCTTCTGCCAAAAGTAAGCATCTTTAAATATAAAGGCAGTAACTAACTTACCTAGTTCTTTTAATCACTTTAACTGTACAGTAACAGAGATGAAACTGATTTACAATAATAATTGACCTTACCACTTATAAAATCCATGTCTATTATATTGATTGTTATACAATTTTTCTGACTTGTCATTGTTTAAGGCTTCAGTGTCCACGGAGCTGCGGGAATTGGAAGAACGACGAGGGAAACTGCAGAAAGAAGCAGCAGCCGCAAGTGCTAATGCAGACAGTGTTAAGGCTGAGTATGCACGCGCGACTGCTGAATTACAGCGATTGAGGGTGTCCGCAGACCAAGCTCGACTGGCCCAATTGGAGGCTATACGACGGGATTCCCCTGAACTCGCCCCACCACTGCCAATCCTACCTTCATCCCCACCACCCATTCTTCCACCCGCTACATCGACATCCGAAGTACACTGTCGAATGCATTCATGCTTTGATCACTCCCGCTGTTCACTAACTTCTGGTTTCCCGGTGTACTTCTATGATCCAGATGTATTCTCTCCCCTCATTGGGGCAGAGGTGGATGGTTTCCTCAAAACCACATTACGACAGACTCTGAGCTACAATTCACACCTTACTCAAAACCCTAACGAAGCATGTGTTTATCTCGTGCTGGTCGGCGAAGGATTTCCTTCCGATAAGACTCAAACGTGAGTTCAGAGATCACTAACATTTGTCGATAGTAACAAAAAGTAAAATGTCTGAATATTTTTTTGTCTGTCACAGTTCAACGAATAAGCTGTTGTTGAATGAGACAGCAATAAAAAGTTTGCCATATTGGGGCGGCGATGGGCGAAACCATGTGTTGCTGAATTTGGCTCGGCGTGATCTATCTGTCGGTTCTGGAGACGCGTTTCTGGATTCATCGACTGGTAGAGCGATGATAGCGCAGTCTACGTTTACATTACGTCAGTTCCGGCCAGGGTTTGACCTGGTGACACCTCCCGCCCTCGGACCTCCTGGAGGAGATGTATGGTCAGACTGCGCGCCCATGGCACCAGCAAGACGTCTATACATACTTAGGTAAGCTATAAAAATGTTTAATAAACGAAGTGACCACTGTAAGCCTCAGAACGCAGTACATTCTACGTCCTTTAAGAGCCTTAAGCGAAGTAGTTGAGTAATCTTTGATAGATGACAGACACTTTCATATCGTATGCCTTTGGTCAGGCTTTTTGCAAGATAGTTGAAACGTCGAATAATAATAAAATACGTGAAATAAATCAACAACATAGACTCATTCAGACGTGGATAGCGGAGAGTGGTAGATATATTAAAAGTGCGTTATATAAGTAAATATTTTTTGTATACATTCATAAACAACGTGCAGTTTTCAGGGTTCACAGACTGCAGCGGCAGGATCACACAAAGATGACGATCAGTCTCTCATCGAGTCTCTGAGGAAGATGGCTAGTCAGGCTCCTTCATCTGATGTGTTTCTATTGCAATTCGACTGCGACCCGCCCATTGATAAACGAGCGGTTCTACCGATCGGTGACTGGGGACTCTGCGGCACCGATCGATCGAGACGAGCCGTGCTTAGAGATTCCACGTTCGTATTAATCTTGGCACCAACTGACAGAGATTATGCTTCAACTGCTCTCTTGCAAGCGAGGTTATATGAAGCGCTACGTTCCGGAGCTATACCCGTCATACTTGGGGGAGATCGTATACAGATGCCGTACAGCGAAGTGTTAGACTGGCGAAGGGCTACACTAACCCTCCCGAAAGCTCGTGTCACTGAGTTACATTTTCTGCTGAGAGCTCTATCAGATGCAGATTTACTAGCGTTCCGTAGACAGGGACGTTTGTTATGGGAGAGATATTTAAGTTCGGTTCAAGCTAGTATGGACTCGCTCCTGGCTACTATAAGGACTCGTTTGAACATTCCTCCACATTCCGCGGCACCGACTATGGGTGTGCCGGCGTTCAATGAGTCCTTCTATCCACCGAAAATTGAACCGCCGGCTGTTGACACTGAACCCGAAGAGACCCTCGGGCCTTTAGAGGCTCCTTATCCAAGTCCGGCCTATAGACGTAATTACTCGGTGTCTCTACTAAATGGTTACGAACTATGGAATGACTGGGGAGAGCCGTTCGCTCTGTTTCCTCAATTGCCTTGGGATCCGCCGGTTACATCGGAAGCCCGGTTCATGGGTTCCGCGGCAGGTTTCCGACCAATCGGTGCAGGAGCGGGGGGTTCTGGGAAGGAGTTCAGCGAAGCTCTAGGAGGTGATCGGCCGAGGGAACAGTTCACTATTGTCATCCTCACGTATGAGAGGGAAGCTGTTCTGGCAGCGGCATTGGCTAGGCTCCGGGGTCTTCCGTACTTGAATAAGGTACAGTACCGCTGCTAACGTTGTTATTGGTAACGTATACGAAATATCTCAGAAAAGTAAATTACATCCGCACTCGGTTGGTTAACAATAGTATATATTAACTGTTCATATCATACAACCCGATTTGCTTGTGGCTATTCTATTTGAACCGTCCACTCTGTCAACCAGGTTGTGGTTGTATGGAACGGAGTGAACCCTCCACTGTCGTCCCAGTCGTGGCCGGAGTCGGGCGCGCCGGTGGCGGTGGTGCGCGCTCCTCGTAACTCACTCAACAACCGCTTCCTGCCATACAACGTGATCGACACAGAGGCCGTTCTCTGTGTGGATGATGACGCGCATTTGAGACACGATGAGATAGTCTTTGCATTTAGGTAAGACCTTATGAAATTTGGAATGCTAGAAATATTTTTGGCCTTACCTGAAATCAATGTCCTTTGCATTTAGGTAAGGTTACATTCGCAATGTCCAAAATGTACTTAACCTCAGCTAACATCAATATGATAAGGTTAGTTAAATGCGGACTTAATGTCAGAGTAATCGTACCACAAAAGAATCTGTTTCTAATAGTTCCAGCCAAAAACAGGGTCATGTTAAAACTCATGTTATTTGAGAATAAATAACTACTTAAGAGCATAAACACAACTTTGTCTTAAAGTCCTTTTTCTTGTAGACATGCCTAAAAATCTAATACTTTTGTTGATATATATTTAGTTTGTAAAGAATTATTCTGTATGTAAGCCAGAGATACTCAGTGGGGAATTCTTGAGTAATGAGATTCAATATTATTGAATTTGGTATCAAAGGAGAGAAAGAACAAATTTTATTATTGATATTAAAAACTTCATAATAAATGCTGGATAAAATTTTTATTATATATATGATTGATATATGTATTCAACTCAACAGAGTGTGGCGTGAACATCGTGACCGTATAGTCGGTTTCCCTGGAAGATACCACGCGTGGGATCTCAACTTCAATAATGGATTCCTTTACAACTCCAACTACAGGTAACAGAATGTAAAATGATATTCAAGAGACTATCAAATTGTCTGAATAGAAAAAACCTGTTGAAATAACATTATAAGTCTATTACTAATAGTTGTTGTACTGTAATATAATTGAAAATTTCTGTCAGAAACTTTTTCTAAGTCCTTAAAAAATGTCGTCTTAGGGACATGCAAAAGGTATTTGTTTTATCGAGATTCGAGGTATTAACCAAAAAAAGACAAAACCGCAGCGCACAGCCGGTTAATTATAAAAGATTCATTTTTTAACAAAAACCAAAATATTAATTTACGCTCACACATTAACAGCACTTTTAGGTACAATTCAAAAACCTGCACTGTCATTTGACTGGTTTCCTACAACCTTAGTACTCAAATTAAATAATGCTACTTCAACTGTATGACTTTATATATGTACATTGCAGTTGTGAACTGAGTATGGTGCTGACGGGGGCAGCGTTCGTGCACCGCTACTACTTGTGGTCGTACTGGCGCCTGCTGCCCGCCGCTGTCAGGGACTACGTGGACCAGTACATGAACTGCGAGGACATCGCTATGAACTTCCTAGTGGCTCACATCACGAGGAAACCGCCGGTCAAGGTTCGATTACTGACGACATATATGTATATACAAATATGTTGAGATTATAACAGATCTGGACGAAATCTGTTTAGTTGTGTAATATAGATGTTAAAATACATGAGATTATCATTAGGTGTTCAATTTTTGCTTCTATATCTTGCTTCTTAATTTATATTTACAAAGATTTATTTATAAATACTTTTCTTATTTTTTATCGCCATTTTGTTTTCATTGTTAAGAGTCAATTTAATAATATTCTGCTAAAATTTATATATATATGTATATATATATTGTAAATTCAATTGTTTTTGTTTACAATATTTACTTTTTCATATTCATTTCAATTCAGCGCATAAAATATATAGACTGATTACTGAATTATGTTGATTAATAGCACGGTATCTTAATTGGCACAAGGCCTAGGACACCATGTTTATTTTATAATAGCATTAAATCAAATGAAGATGCTTATCATCTCTATCTTTTAAATAAAGAGCGTAGTTTGTTCTAGAATTTTTTTCGTTCAAGCTGTACATCGCTGAAAGTTATATTTATTCTGCCAATGTATAATAATCTAAACAAATAAGTTAATCAAAAAGTTTTTATATATTCTCAATTATTACCAGGTGACATCTCGTTGGACGTTCCGTTGTCCTGGCTGTCCTGTGACGCTGTCGGCGGATGAAACCCATTTCCACGAGCGACACAAATGTATACAGTTCTTCTCCCAGGTGTTCGGTTACACTCCCCTCCTGTCGACTCAGTACCGAGCTGATTCCGTACTGTTCAAGACGAGGATATCACACGACAAGCAGAAGTGCTTTAAATTCATTTAAATAGTATGTGAATTAATATTTAAATGCTTATAATTAAGGATATTTTTATGCCAATAGATGTTTTTTTAAAGTGTGTTCAGAAATTTGATAATCTAATTTTGATATCATCAATCATATTTTATTTCATGAATTATATTATTTTTAAGTGTAATATAAGGATGAGATGTACATATTTAATTTAACATCTGAAATGTGCTGGTTCGGTGAAAATAATGATTAGGAAAACTTTGTCAGGAAGTCATGAGAGTGTTTATTTATTTTTAAATAGCACAAAAAAAACTGTTTTACATACAAATAGTACATACAAGTGTCTCATTGTAACAAAGGTAGCTTTTCTAATAGAAATCTTTTGACTTGAATTTTTTCTGTTTATATAAGCCCAGTTATATATTTCAATAAGAAAAACTAAATATCTGTTAATAATTTTTGAAAGGATCTGTTGTGAATTATAGTAAATATATTATAATTTATAAATGAACAAATCAAATACTGATTGTAGGGAGTGATGTGTTCATGTTGTAGGTAATTCATAGTGTTATGTACTATTGTTATAATCCACTTTCCACGCCATTTAAATGACTCATTAAGACAAGTTTTATAATTTCTGTGAGGATTTAGAAACATTTAGTAGTTAATTCTCTTGTTTTTTTTTTATTATACTGACTAATAATTTGAAAGAAATAGTATTCATATATTTTGTTCAGACAACTTCAACAATGATTTAATTTAAATGAAGTCCTCTATAATTATTTATCTAATTAAATTTTATAGTTTTATTTTTACGATTAAAATATTTATTTTTATGTAATATATTATCATTAAGAATTATTCAAAGATATAAAATAGTGTTTAAATACATTGTAATCTTATTTATTTCAATTATCTGCATATATTTTTTCTTCTAATAGTAAAAAAAATGTGAGCAATTTTTAAGTCTAATGAAATATTAAGACTGAATAACTTTCAAGTTACATCTGAAGTAACATTGTTATGATTTAAGAAAAAATTGTAAATATCATTACTCACTCAAAAATTATTTGATGTAAGTTTTCAAAGGATCAATATTTTAAGTATACAATGATTTTATTTTTGTTTCACAATACATGAGATTATCATCATTATTTTTTTATTTCGTAAGCCTTTATTGTTGAAGTAAACAATTTTTGACATAATCAGTATGGTATATATTAAAAATACTTTCATGTACAGGAAAGAGATAAGGTTCAGAGATGTTTTATCATCTCTACGAAATAATCCATTTGTCTAGACTAGATAAGACATCCGAATATTATGGACTTGGATAATACATTTAGCAGTAATTGTAAGTTCTAGAAACTGGTAACACTCATTGGCTAGTAATAAAAACAAGTTGTGAATAAAATATATTTATTTATTTAACTCGATCTAGGAAATCAAACACATTCATTCAACATTTTCATATATTCCATGTGGTGCATAGAGTATTGTAGATTAATGTACTCATGAAAGATCATTCGAGCATCGGTGGTGAAAACTTTGTGACATTTAAAATAATCAAAATCTAAACTCATTCATACAGCTTATAGTTTTAAAGTTCCACAAAATATATTAATGGTTATATAAAAATATATATAATTAATTATTTTAAAATATACCTCGACGTAATGTTTGACGAGATTTTTATTTTTTTTGTTCACGTAAAGTATAATGTTTTAAGTTTTAATGGCAGTACGGATGTGAATTTGGCTGTTGAATAAAATATTAATTTTTATTAAACTTTTAAAAGTACTTGATTCTATCGATATAATATATTATAAAATGATTTTTAATCATAATAGCCCTAGATTAAAAAAAATATAGTTTTCATATAAATAATTGATTTTTTTAAATATATCGCACACATCATCGAGTCAGAGAAGATTACAACATTTAGAATTACTCATATCATATGGACAGTATGAGAAGGTTACTTATTGTTATATATTATTCAAGTCTGACTATAATCTATTGGACGTTTGAGTTGTCGATGTCACATCATAGATGTCGCTGGTAGTATGTTCTGTTCGTGTGAGTGAGCCCGCGTGTGTTGTGTACATCGCTCGGGACGGATAGCGGTGAGCGCGGGCGATTTCGTCTTCAGGCCATGTCTTCCGCCTTGCCGTCCAGCCGTTTAAGCTGTAAATATATTAATATATATATTACATTTTCATCAACGTTGTTTGTTATTGTTTAAACTCTCGTTTTCTTACACTTTGTTCCACCGTCCATGCCGTTGGCGCTTGGCGTCCAGATCGCTTGTAAGATATTATTATGTATAGTCAAATGCAAAACAGATATTATCTAAACAGTATGAAACATCTGATTGATTTTGTATTGTTATGTACAGATAAATTTAATAGATAACTGTCTTTCGTATTTGCATCATATTTATTTATAATGCTTATCACATATAAAGTTAATAACAAAGAAATATTTTTATTTAATTTTAAAATGTAAAATTTTTACTGAATATCATTTAAAACACGGTCATAAAAGAGGGGAAATTAAAAAAAAAACATGTCAATAATGTATGGCCAATGCGGTTTAAATATGAAACCTTTTCTATTTGTATTATTTGAGTATATAGTAGTTGTTGTGATGTTGTGTTACCTCTTTCTCGTCTCCGGCCACGGGTCTGTACCGCGGGGGAGCAGCCTCGGGCGGTGCAGCAAGTCCGTGTGAGTACAACAAGGAGGCAGCGACTCCACCACATATAGGACCCGCCCAGTATACCTACATACGACACAATATTAGCAATGGCAACATTTTATATTTTTGGCTCAAAAGAACTCGTATTCAGGCCGTAAAAACATTAAGAAAAAAAAGATATTTTTTTAAATTAAAATAATTGATTTAATCATATGGTAACATTGTCGACAATTCAAAAAATCAGTCTTATTTCAGTTAAGTTTAATCACATTGACCGGTCAGCGATCGTAAACGAGTCCAAAGCCGAGTTTAACGAAACATGATATCAAACTAGCAAATCATAAAAACAATTTTCATATAACATTTAATTAGTAATTAATATTCGATAATAAAAATGAGTCGATAAATATCAAAGAGAAATGACCACTAATGACAAAAAAACGCATAAACCAACATATAGATAATAAAATAAATATTCTGATATTTTACAACACGAAATATGTCTAAATATCTCCTATGAACAGCAAACGTTAATGTAATGTCATCTCGAAGATTAAGAATGTCGGTTAATTTGATCCTTATTTAACTTGTTAACTGAAAAAACTATGCATTAAACTAAACATTTACTCTGAGATGATGATGAACCCGGTGTTAATTTTTAATTAAAAAATATTTTAAGAGTCATATTAAAATTTGGTTTATTTAAGTGTTTGCTAGAAAATAATTTACTTACGAATTATCTACTGAAAGCAGTTTTAATTTTGTTATTTTGTTAAAGTATTACTAATGGTCAATATTTATTAATGATAGTAACGAAACTTTTTATATGTAAAGATCGCTACAATTTTAAATCAATGTTTGATTATGAAAGTGACAAGTGTATGATGAACAATCTCTACACTATATTAGTTGTTAGTTCAATTGATAATCTTGAGTTCTACTTTATCAAGGACCGTGATACAGTTATCTTAAATTTCATGCTAATATGTGTTTTCGCTTTTCATGTAGTTTTATTTTTGCCTTTTAGAACAATTATTTTTTAAACGTGTTAGGCTTATAAATATTTTCATACTTTTAATTTTGAAAGACAAATTAAAAATGGCTTTTTGTAATTATTGTTTAATCACGAAATGAATAAAATATTTTTGTAATATCTTTGTCTTATATTCAGTCTTCTTCTTCTACCTGGCAATTTCCCAGCTTAGCCAGGGTCTGCCTTACATGTTGTGAATAGTTTTGGCTAATTGTTTTTCGACCGGCCGCCTGCCTGACATCAACCCTCTTTGGGAATGCATTAATCAGTGATGTCTAAATACTCTTAGAAAGTACATATGACTCGGAAAAATCACATTGGTACTTGCCAATATCGAACCCGCGCCCTCATGCATGAGAGGCGAGCCTTTTAACCACTAGGCCACCACTGACTTAACTTTGTCTTATATTCAGTATTCCTTTATAATAAGTAATTAATATACAATAATAGTTGTTAAGCTTTTCTATTCTAGTTACGAATATTTTTGGGATAAGTTGTATGGTTATGAAATATGTATATAAGTTTGATGGTGTTAAAAAAATTACATATGTACGAGGAGGAATACTGTCAAGTAAAATTATTATAGTTTTTAATTTGACTTTTATAATGTCAAAGTCATTGTTAGGTTTTGTCAACTTTACAACTTATCGTAAATTTTTAATTGAATTTATGTTGTTTTAGATTTACTAACGAAGTTACTATAATGACTTCAGTCGAAGCTGTTAAATCTTATTACATTCCTAAGTTAATCCCGGATCGTGTCTCCTACATTCTATACGGCACTGACAGAATATACCGTGCACGACTCTGCATGGATGCAGGATGCAAGCCATATTTAAAACAAGCAACCAACTTATCGTATTTATCAAGTGATTAATGTTAATAATATATATTTTTTGTGTAAACATCAATCAAACCATTGTAGGTATGAAAACATGTGTTATATACAAGTATAGTGATGTAGAACTAGCTATATGTAATACTAATACATATTTATCACTAGTCGTATTTGCTGTAATTGTAGATGACCTCATGTATAATTCCAATCTAGTTTACAACTATGACTGTATTAGGCA
>JAAAKD020000001.1:5634164-5645546 GCA_010014825.2 Danaus melanippus
TAATTATCAATTTACATGTTTAAGTAATTTCAATGTTAATTTATAGATAGGACTTCAAGAGCATGCCCCAGCGGCTAGTGACATGATGAAGAAAATGTATGACTTGTTCTGTAAGAAAGATGCTTTACTGATTGAAGTCA
Source organism: Danaus melanippus (assembly GCA_010014825.2). Taxonomy (NCBI): domain Eukaryota; kingdom Metazoa; phylum Arthropoda; class Insecta; order Lepidoptera; family Nymphalidae; genus Danaus; species Danaus melanippus. The sequence goes on from JAAAKD020000001.1 coordinate 5,634,305, forward strand.
ACCCTTATGCTGAGGATGCTCTAACAGGACAATGTAAGTTGTAATTTTACACACATATATATGAGCATGTTTTTTCTTTTAAACAATTATCAGTGAATAATAAATGTATATTTTTAGTCTTCTGCCTGGATGCTAAGTTTAGATTTGACGACAATGCTCAGTTTAGACAAAAGGAACTTTTCAAGCTTAGAGACATTTCCCAAGAAGATCCCAAGGAGATTGAGGCAGCCAAGTTTGACTTGAACTACATAGCTCTTGATGGTTTGTAAAATACAATTAATATGAAATACATATATTGAATATGATATTATTAAAAAGTAATGAAAGTCAAATAATACATTGTTTTGTGAAGATTTTTCAAGATTCATTTATTAATATTTTTGTCTTGATTAATTATTTTTATGTTATAAAAGTGAGTTATATTGAGAGTAACTTATAGGTAGTATCGGTTGTATGGTGAATGGAGCCGGTCTTGCTATGGCCACTATGGATATCATCAAACTATACGGAGGGGATCCAGCCAACTTCCTCGACGTCGGAGGAGGCGCTACCGCTCAGGCCGTCTCGGTAATGCTCTGGAGATTTAGACCACTTATTTGTAGTCTTTATTGTTTCACAATATACTATTATATAATACAATCTATATTGGATTTATTTTGAAGACATAATTAATAATATTTTTATATCACGTTGCAGGAAGCATTCAAGATTATCTTATCAGACCCAAAGGTGTCTGCTATCTTAGTGAACATCTTCGGGGGAATTATGCGCTGCGACGTCATCGCCGAGGGTATCATCAACGCCGCGAAGAACCTCAACATCCAAATACCAGTGATTGTACGACTTCAGGTAAATATATACATTACGAATTTAGGTCAGCTTTTTCTAAGCATTTATTAACTTATCATTAATGATCAGGGTACCAAAGTCAATGAGGCTCGCAAGTTGATCGCGGACTCGGGTCTGCGCATCGTACCCAGAGACGACCTGGACGAGGCGGCCCAGCTCGCCGTACAACTCTCCGAGATCGTGTCCCTCGCAAAGAAAGCCGGAGTCGAGGTCAAATTCGATATCCCTAAATACATGTTAGAAAAGTAAAGCCATAAAGTATTACCATAAGCGAAAAAGAATATTTAAAAACAATCTATTAATCTCATTCACCTCTTTCGAATATGGAACACCACGCTTGTTGTTGATAGTTAATCATATGTAAGAATCATGCGCTGTGTTATTTATTTATTGTAGATGACATTTTAGTTTGTAGGTAAAAAAATGTTTCATTTATATTTTTGATCGTTTTATTTGTAATTGTTGTATTGTATTAAATAAGTAACAGTTGTTGTTTACATGTCGATGTATAACCTTTATTGTATTAAGCACTGTTCTATGATAATTGTAGTTAAATTTTGAAGCCAAACATTTACTGTCCATTTTGGTGTTCCTTGATATCGCTTTTGTTAAATTACATACTATTTATTGAACTTTAAGAGTAAGTAAATAAATATTGGTTGCATATATTATTTAACTACACCGAAGACTTTCTTTCAACTATCTATATACTCTGACTTGCTATAATAATGTTTCTATGAACTATTTAGCCACAATATTATAAATGACATTGTTTACTTGTATAGTAATTTGCCAATTTGTATAGGGACAGCGTTGCCCTCGAACGTGTATCTTCGCAATAATTATGTATTTCGTACTCTGCGTACCTTGTATGTATGTTTCTTTGTAAATAGTGAAGAGTTTCATCTTAGTTCAAACATTTTATCTATGGGTATTCTTAAAATTACAGTACAATAAGTTATATATTTATTCAATTTATCCAAGTGATATTTGTGTTGCTGTAAACAGTAATAAACTATAATGTTTATATTTAGTTTTATTTAAGTAAAACCTTTTTATTTTATATTTAAGGAATGACTTTTAGCTAGCTTTAATAACCCTATTTGTTGTTATATAATCGATGGACACAAAAACTAATATTTTATTAATAAATTAACTAGAGACGAAAGTTTGGAAATACTTTTATTAATAATAAAATGTCATTAGCGCAATGAATTTGTTAATTCCGTTCTTAGTCATGCTAAAGATTTTTTTTAGTGTAATTATTTAACTTACTTACTCTTAGTTGCTGATTGTTACAATATATAATTTACAGGTTTCCATTATGTACAAAAGTAAAAAAGGTGGCAGATCTCGTTGTCCTTGATTTGGCGAAGGATCAATATTTATTGTTTTTTTACTTCGAATCAATGAAATTATATTATATTTTTTTATAATTGAATTATTATATTTATATATTTGGATGTGACAGTAATTAAAAATGGTAATCTATGAATTGGCGATAGCATTTTTATTTTTTAATATGTAATAACTGAATAAAACTGTACATGATTATATATATTTATTATTAGTCTACATCAATAGAAATATGTGTTATTTTCAAATGGACACATTCCACATTAAGAATAAAAACATTACCTATAATATATTTATATAAATGAATCTAACTAATATAACAAAATTAATCAAACAATTGTTTGTTCAAATTGCACTGAGACAGCAAGTGGAGAGGATTCAGGAAAGATAGAGTTAACATTATGCCATTCACTATACAACCTCTTTGCTTGGTGTTGAAATACCTATTGCTTCTTCATAACCTAATTTGGTTTCATGTTTTCCTGAAATAAAATAATTATATTTAAGAACCATAGAATTGAATATTTATAATACATGTGTTGTTATGTTAGATGATGATTAACCTTTTTTAGACGTCTTCTTTTTCTTTGAATCTTTCTCCTTGGCGTCTTTCTTTGACTTTTTATGCTTTTCAGTCTTAATTTTCTCCGGCTTGTCATCATAAATATCATTTTTAACAATCGCGTTACTCTTAGATTCGTTTTCAGTTTCGATCAGCAGTATGTCCTCAACCTTATTTTCCGTTTCCGGTAACATGAGGTCAGCTACCTTGTTCCGTTTAGAACTCTTGGATTTCTTTTTGTGGGTAGATTTTTCGGAAGTTTTCTTTTCCGAAGATTTGTCTTTCTTGGTTTCCGTTTTCTTAATTAGTAAGCCACTGTCTGGTAGCGGATACGGTCGTGTTCGTGTGCTGAGCAACTCTTCCTCGCGTAATGGCCTTTGGAATATGGACATTACATTACAATAACATTCAATAGTATATAAATTTAATATCAGAGACTTAGAAAAACACAGACAATTACTTCAACTTATTACACACACAGATATAGCTAGTATCTGGTTACTCGATAAGAACCGCTCAATTAATGAAGTCAAATACACTTTTTTTCTATAGAGCCGAAACTAACATAAAGCACTTTTCCAAAAAAAAAAAAAGATTTGAAAATAAAAATAAATTCACGTAACAAATGCTCATTAATCGTAGCTACAACGTAAATTACAGAAGCAATAATTAATGTTTACAAAATTTATCTCGTCTGTTTGGCATTGTTGTATACGTACATGTCGAGGTCAAGGTCAAGCGCTCGGTGGGGATCATCGCGAGGCGGAGGCTCGTCGTCGGAGGGCGCAGCACCCTCCGGTAACTCGCCGCCCTCCGCCACAGTAGGTCGGGACACTGACGCGTCTGAAAAACATTCAAATATTTCTTAAACACATTGATTTCTGAGAAAACACTTTTAATTGAATTTTGTGCACCACATTTTCTTGTTTTACATTTTATCGTCTCGTTTTTTCATAATCTCGGTTAATCAAAAGTAAGCGAAAGAACGACTAAGATGTATAATGGTAACTTATATCGGTCATATGTATCTGTATGTTACATTTGTTTGAGTTAGTATCTAAAAATATTCCAAAATATTGGAAAATGATATATGTCGACTCTAAACAATTACCTAATGAAGTCAATTCATTCATATCTTTAGAGATTGATAAGTAAGTGTTACTTAGTTGTTAATAAGTTATGGAACGTAAATTCCTTAAGGTACTAAAGGTAAAATTATTTGGAACATCATCATTATCTCATACCGTCACTCTCTGACTCTGATGAATGTCTTTCTACTTTGTTCTTCCGTTTCTTGGACGGTCTCTTCTCTTTCTTTGTCTTCTTCGAGTTTTCTTTCGACATTAAGTACTTATCAGATCTCTTAACTGAAATGTGAACAATGAATTACAAAACTGTACCCTATATATTATTGAATCATCATGTTTAATAAGAATTAAAAAAAAGTTAATTTATATAATAAATAGACTAATAATATACACTGTAAATTATTAATTCAATGAAAAAATAAACTAGTAGCAGTAACTTTATACAAATTAAAACTTACTCAACTTACGACTTATCACATTCAATATATAAAATAGCTTGAGTACTTTTGGACAAACTTATAAACTCTTTTACATCATTATTCTAAGTATGTAAGTGAAGTATGTTTTAGTTATAAACATTCTAACCGGTTATCTGCAGCGGCACGTCTAACGCGATCTCAGCGACGGGCGGGTCGTCGTCCTCCTGCTGGTAGCGGCCGTCGTCCTTCAAGTAGTGAGGGTTGTTGGCCTGCTCCAGGAGACGAGCCTCGCGCAACTAACAAAGAATATTATTAAACACGTTTTAAATTTACGAATCCTCTATAAAATACATTTACACACAGACAGAGAAAGTATTGTGATGCAATAAACACTTTCGAACATATATTTAAGCATAACGTTTATCAGATATGAAGAATTTAGTCCAGGTTTTAACTTTAGGAACCTTAAATCCGATTGACATAATTTTATTTAAGCTTTAGTTTCTTTTAAACTTAGATTAAGGCTCAATTAAAACAGCCGTTCAACAAAATTTTTAGGTTAATAATTATAATAATTCCTTTTCATCCTGTGTACAAACCATCTGTACTGTAGTGGTGGGTGTTGTGGGTTTTGGTTCTGGTTGCGGGGTTACGAACAGAGCGTCCTCTTCCGCCTCAGACGTGGAACTGTCTGATGACCACCGTGATGAAGACTGCCACTCGCTGAGGTCCAGGCTGGTGATGTGATAACCATTTATATAATACATGAATCTCATTTATCATTGATGTAACTAGGGTCCCAATAGAAACTAAATTGTTATCCTTCGCTCATTAACTACAATATATTTTGTCTGTGAATTCCTCATTTAAAATTATTTTTTTTTAATCTATTTTTTGTTGAATAATGTGTACAAAATAATATCGGGTCTAATAAGTAAGGATATGAATATCCTATGTTATAGTAGTGAGGGTCATTAGTAACCAGTCTTATCAAACTATGTTAAGTAATGCACAAGTTATGTTCATTTTGTAGTATTTGTTCAATTAGGTATATGATTTTTCCAATAATATTTTCTACTCACTCTGGCGGCATCGGTACTTTCTTCTGTGCCTTGGGCGCTACAGGCTTGAGCTCTCCCTCGAACAAACAAGCCAACTCTGCTATGAGGCCACCACTGAAACCTTCGTCGTCTGCACCATTCATGTCACTATCACCAATGTTGTCCACACCATTACTAAAATAAAATTGGGCTTAAATATCGTCTATATAATAATAATTAAGTATCTGCACAAGAATGCAATCGTGACACACACATGAGTACACTCACACGACATCGCATATACATACATTTGATTACATACACATAGTCGAGAACGCGCACACACACGCACACACACGCACGCACACGCACACACACGCACGCACACACACGCACACACACGCACCCACACGCACACACACGCACGCACGCACACGCACGCACACACACGCACGCACGCACACGCACACACACGCACGCACACACACGCACACACACGCACGCACAAACACACAAGCATACAGTTGATTACTAATGTACATAATATGTCTAACCTCTGTTCAGGTTCGTGTTCTACCAAGGTGTGGGTGACGTCATTGTGTATGACGTCACCGCCAAGCGCGGGGTCCGTGGGGTTGATCTTCCTCAACACTATACGCAGTAGAGCCGTAGCGTTGTGGGCTCGCTCCTGTACCTCCATATCCTCGCTGCTGAGTAACGGCTGCATGCCCGCCAGCGTCTCATGGATAACCTTTGATATAAAACATGATCACATGTTACAGAATTAAAGTAATAAGAACGTAGATAGTAATAATCCTTTATTTATTGTTGGGAGATTTATAACAGCCAAATATAATATAAAACAAAAAGTGCATGCGAACTGAGAAGAATATGAAACATGTATTGTATCATGAGAAGGAGCAATATAGTAAATATATTTAGTATCGGATTATATACCGACCGAGAGAGCGGCGTTGCGGTCGCCTCTGTTCTCATACAGCAGGAGCAGCCTGGCCGAGAGTTTGAGAGCGGCGTGCACACACACGGCCCGGGCCCGCATGTGGGAGCTGGACGGACCCGCGTGGAGACCGGCACACACCAGCAGCGGGGACAGGGAAGAACGCATCACCGGCTCCTCGCTGGGGAACAGGTCACGTGACGTGTGACGTCATAGGTTGCATAAAAATGACACTTATTTTCGCGAGTGTCCATTGATATTAAACAAATATATTTTCGCATTTACTACGCGTTTATAATTATTTTTTACAACGTAATATAGACCTTCCGGTTACTTCGCAGCAACCGTGATTACAGATGAGATGTCACATGAGAAGAATTTTAAGTATTATCAAATGTAACGGTTGCTGCGAAGTTACCGAAACATTAGGAGTATTAGGTGTAAAATAATAAAATACGCGTAGTAATTTTAAACATCTTCATAATTAAAGAGCTGGTTTTTGATGACGAACGTAATAGAATATAAAGATATCACGAATTAAGTGTACATGAATATGACGGCCACTATAAATTAATTTATATAAATGGACATGTTTTGAACTGCCAAACTACTTACGGAGAGTTCACGGTTTTATACTCACAAGTCTTCGTACGTGATAGTATCACAGTGGGTTGCAAACTTGTTTTAAGTGTACACTTGTCATGAATGAAACGGGAATAAATATTTATTTGATATAAAGATTTTTTGTTCGCCACTTTGTCCACGTGAAAGTTATCTTTAGTCATAGACCTACGTCACGACTTCATACAAAATACAACTGTTATTCCTTGCTCCGACAAGAACTACTCGGAATTCCACAATGAATTCTCTCTTTTAGGCTATTCTAAGGTATTTTAAGGTATGTTCTACATGAATGGAGAGCATTATCAAAATCAGTTTAGTAGTTTTTGCACGAAACAGCAATATATAGGCACAGATGTCCAAAACAATCACGTCACTATATACATATATGTTATATACTAACGTGCAGTATTCGCTGAGTACATAGGCCGCGGCGTACAGCACCTCCCTGGAGGCGGCGCGAGGAGCGTGCTGGGCGGCGGCGGTGCGAGTCACCAGCGACGAACACTCGCGAGCGGCGAAAGCCCTTGTCTCTGACACCCGGGCTCCAACCTCCAATAGCTGACCGGCTATCATACATCCTGGAAACAGATAAATTCGATGTTACGTTGGTAAATATGAATTGACAACTCCGTTAAAATTAAGGTAAATTGAATTTATTTCGGTGACTTTATTAAGTCACATTAAATAAGTACAGCCACCAGGATATTACAGTTGAGACTTAACATTTTTTTCTCACTCTCCTATATTACACAGGGTGTTATATTTGCTACGTATGAGTTTTTTCAAATAAAAATATGATACAAATTTCTAATAGACAACCGAAGGGATTTTCGGTTGAACTTTTTCAGGTACCTACATGTGGTGTTATGTTTGTACTTATATCAACGAAATGAGTATTTTTGTACAAATCACTTTATATCTAACTTGTTAATGAACTCTAAACTCTAAAGCTCGGTCTCGACGTGTAGTTACAAATCTTTTACATAATAGTTTTTTCAACGTTCAACACTAAATAAAACAAACAACCTTCTAGGTACACATTCTCGAGTTTTCAATTCTGTTTCTTTTTTATATATGAAGAAGGGTACAAGAGAGCAAACGGCCTACCTGACGGAGATGTAGTGCCGTCGTTCATGGACATTCGCAAAAGTATTTTGTCACCCTAGTTTGGGGAAAAGGAAGAGGAAAGGATGGGAAAAAGGAAAGGGTGGGATAAGGTAAAGGGCAACCGGTTCTCTCATTCATCGGACGAAACGCAGCCATTAAAGGTTACTTCACGCGGATCTTCTGTGAGAGGGTGGTACTTCCCCGGTCGAGTCAGTCCATGTTCGAGCTGCAGTAACTTGACAACATCTAGACTCTACCACCATTACTTTATTAAAACTTCCAGATTATTTAGCAGCTGTCTAATAAATTTACCTGTCTCTTGATACTTCACTAATTTCTTTATATTTGCTCCTAAGAATAAATACAATATTTCCGGTATTTGCAGTCAGTATTCAGTTCGCACTCGCAAACTGGGCTACGTATAATGCATTATTTCATACGATTACACAGTTAATAACTTATAACAACTACTCTAGTAAATGTTCACGTTTTAGGACCATGTCAAATTAATTATTTCACACTATAAAGGATGTTGAGATTAAAAGTTTCTGATTCGATTGATACAAATTAATGGGGGCGGCTCGACATTGAGGGCAGAAGTTGTATTATATACACTAATTAATATCATCAGATGGTTTTAATATGAAATGAGTGAGAATAATTATAAATAGAGCGGAAATATACAACTGATTATCTCATATATAATATCAGTATAGAAACGCCCACAATATGTGATGTAGTTCTTTACTATGTAAAATTTTATTATCAATAATCTCAGTGGGTTGACCTTTTTAACATGATTTGGGTAATTTCTTTATCTGTTCAGAAGAAATACCGCAGTATTAGTTTTTTTTTCCAATATGTTTATCAGTTAACATTCATGACACTCAAATATTAAGATTTCCTACTAATTACGTTTTAATCACGAATTTTGAATTAGAATCAGAAAAGTTTTAAGAATTATGTGTAATTACTTATTTACCTGGGTCCTGAAGAAAGATAAGTAATAAATTTAACTTATTTTTTATAAACGTCTATTACATATAATCAAGAGATAATAATAGCATTCAAATAAAGTACATTAATTTAACAATATGCCACACACACATACGGACTCACCCACACATGTATAAGCATATCCGTGGACTAAAACATCATACGTTCGGATACGCGTACCTACAAACACATACTCGCACACACACACACACACACTTTCCATACATACCGTGTTTAGCGCTGGTCTCCATCTCAGTGAGTTCCGTCAGCACCGTGATGTACCACTCGAAGTGCACCACATGCTGGTAGTTGTTCTGGGAGCAGATCTCAATCATCCTGGTCAGCAGCTCGTCCCTGTACAGCGTACCCTCAGCTCGTTCCATGTGTACCATCAGTTTCTTCACTATCTCTATCAAATTCTTCTTTGACACCTTTACACAGACCGAGCAAGAACATAGATTATATGACTGATTATTAACCCAGCATTAAAATAAAACATGCGTTCGATATTTAAATATTGTATTAAAAATGTTGTATATGAGTATCACATACCATTCCATACAGCAGGCCGAGAGCTCTTAGTCTTATCGATTCGTCCTTATCATCTAAACAGGCCAGAACGAGGTCCTTATGAGCTTGAACTGACTTAGGATGGGACTTCAGTATCCGAGACATGGCCAGCAGACCCAGATACTTCACTGGAAACAAAACATTTAGACAAATTATTTGATACACTGTTATATGAAAAATAGTCTCCACGGTACTCGATTTAAAAAAAAAACAGTTATCCGAAAAATTCTGCCATGGACAGTAATAATAAACAAAATAGATTACTGTTTCTGATTGTAACAACTAACAATTCTGATCGCTGTCCTCTATAAGTATCCGTAGCTTCTGTACACAGAGCTGCACTGATGCTGCATGCCCCGGCATGCCGCTGCTGATGCTGATAAGAACAGCTATCACAGTGTTGATGCACTCGTACAGCAGGGACATGGCTGACGTGCTGCAATTACATTGAACAATACTATCAAATGTGCTGCTATCTGCATGATTGTATAACGTTAACGCATATCATGCGTTATGTTAGTATTGAAACCGTATAAAGTTAAAAAGCAATATCAATGACTGTTAAAGGTTACTCACCACCAAAACGTCTGACTTGACATTATTACAGCTGTATAAATATATTGTATCGTTTAGAAAATGCCAATGACACATTGTCTGGCACTTTTAAGTTTCTTTAATTACTAATTTCTGGTGCTTTAGTTAAGTATTATAAAGATAGAAATACAAATTATAAAATATATCATACAATTAGTGCTAGTGTATGCTATTGTTCTTATACTATGCATGACATTAACAAGAGTCATGCATGCATCAAGATTATCATGTCCCTTACTTGTCAAGGTTTCGCACAAGTGCACTGACAAGGTTACGGCTACATGTATGCTTGACTGGTGTTAAATAAGCGTGATATTAATCTAAATAAAATTAAGCTCTATTCACACAACTCAGAACAAGCTGCGAAGCTGTGATCGCTTCTAACGCCTTATCCGCTGGCCGTCTACATTCCCTTTACCCCATAGAGTCTATAAATTAAAATGTTATTAAACCTCAGCGACCGTATGACTCACCTATGTATTAAATTAGTTAATGGTTCTATCAGTTTCTTGCCAAGTCGAGGCTCTAATGGGGTTAAGGCACCAAACTGTAACAAACACAATGATTCTACATAAAACTAGCATATGCATGGGCCTGTATCTAGTCATGGTAACGTCGTTATATAATTTATACCCCAGAAAAAGTCATGTTGTGTCAGCAGCGGCAAAAAATATAAAATGTGTAACATGCCAATTATGTGTATCATATGGTTGGGTGTATTAAATAATTTCGCTTGTGTTGAAGGTTGTATACATGTGTCTCATGGTTTACACTATAGCATATGCGTTCAAAGCCAGTCTCATGTGTCACATAATCTCATCGAGAATTAATCTAGCTGCTAACTTTTCATATGGTGGGTACCTGCAAATTAGGTCTATGAGGCTTTGACTTATTTTTCTTCCAATATCTGGTTCATACTGAGTCATTAAACCAAACTGTGAATAATTAATAATATGTGAAAATATACCTTCATAATGGTTCAGTGACAGCTAAAGTAGTTTTTATATTACATTATGCATTTCAAGATAAACATATATTTTTTATTTCACCACATTCATAATTCCTGTTTAAATAATTAT
>JAAAKD020000001.1:5725762-5736170 GCA_010014825.2 Danaus melanippus
GACTTTACTGGCTGCCCTGATTAGTGATTGAAGTTAACGAATGATCAATGAAATGTCATATGACGTACTAATGTAACAATTTTGCAGTTTTTAAGTTAAAGTGATAATTTTGGGGTGATATTTTGTACATTTACTTATATATAAAACTGGGTTTGGAAATATATTAAGTTGTATTACGTTATTATTGTTAAATGTTAATAATTTATATTAACATTTATGCAGCCTAAAATAATTTTTCCTTAAATTTGTTGTTTCTGCGATCCTGAAGTAAAATGTTTAAGAAATTTAAAGATAAATTGGCTGAAGAAGTCAAATCATCGCCTCAAAGAATTCAACAATTTGCACAAGCTGCTCAGGTTGAAATATACTTTCTATATTTGATTGAATATGTTGTTGTTTGACTTACTTATTTTTGAATTTAATACCTTTAATTCTAACTTTTGACTGTTCTTGCCTACAGGCGGCAGTGACTTCTGCCTCGAGCAGTATATCTGATATTACAAATAATGATTTGTTCTCTATTGGAGATAATGGTAAACTTGTGTACATATTATAATTAAGTTTTCCTTGAGATTATGTACAAAATCTTACTTACACATTTTAGATGCCTCAAATAAAAATCGTATTCCAAATAACAGTCAGCAGGGATCATTTCATGAAGTACCTCTAAGCCACACAGGAGCATCACAGCCTAATATTCTTCTAGATTACTCACCCAATAATGAGGTAAAGTACTTACTGCATATGGTGTTATTGTAACACTTTAACTATTAAGATATAAATAGGATCAAAAGGACCAGACCACATATCCAGAGTTGTAAAACCACTTAAAAACAAAAATAAGCTATAAATTTGGTGTAAAATTATTCAATTTGTACTTATTTAATACTCTAGCTATGTGCAATATTCTTGGTGTTTTAATTACTTAATATTGTATTAATTTTACTTGTATTTATCAATATTTTTGGTTTTCTTTCTTTAATATTTCTATTTGTATATTGTAAAAAGTAATATTTAAGGTAGTATTCTATTTAAATATTTTTTGATAGAGTTTAATTTTGTCTGGTCTGCTTGTTATTTCAATGGAATAATTGTTTAGAGATCTTATGCTCAATGCATGATATAATTTTTTTGCTAACTGTGCTCCTCATGGTCTATTTAAATATTTGTATAGAGATTCATCATGTTACTAGTAAGGGAAGTATTGTTATTTAAATAATAGATCAGTTGTACTGATATTAACTTTATTAAATATTTTGTTGGGTCAGTTTCAGTTTATTAATGAGTCTGTTTGATCATTTTCTGAAGAATTAGATGGTTAGCCACAACAAATTCCATGTGTTGATATTGAAATTCATGAAATATTTCAGCTTTTCCTTGCTTTATTTATAAATTAATTATTATAATAGTTAACAAACTTTACCTATAATACTCTAATATTTGTAACTTAACTATTATTACAGTTTAATATCAAACCATTATTGATGTCAATGTTTCTATTTATTTCTAGTTGTACTAAATTTGTTTCAGGGTAATATGGACAGTTCAAGACAGAGGAGGTTGTCAAACAGTTCATTTGCAAGTGACATCTCGTTCAGATTACCCAGTTATGAGAGTCCATCAATGTATCATTTGCAGGTAGAACATAATAATGTAAAGATTTAATATGATAATGATGTTTTCTTCAACCTTAGTGTAATTGTTTACAGTCGGATATGGAAGTATCAGCAAGTGAGGCCGAAGATAGAGGATATTCTGGTGAAACTGTCAACCTTGATAGGGTAACAAAGGAACAGTTGTATTCAGCTTACCGTAGCACACAAGAACGATGTACTAAATACAAAACACAGTACTCGGATCTTGCACGACATTATAAACTTCTGGAAAGAGAAAACGCCAAAGCAAGGGTTAATATTCCTAATATCTCCTAGTTTCATGTTAGATAGAGTAGAATAGATAAGCTTGTCATTCACGTTTTTAGTTATGACTGCATGTGCTATTTATGCAAGAATTTATTTGTATTATAAATAGTGTTGTGTTGTTATTTTATTTTTAGAATGTCTTAGTAGAGACACAGGATAAAGCTTTGCGACGAATATCAGAACTAAGAGAACAATGTACTTTAGAACAAAGTGCTAAGGTTAGTGTACATTTTATTTTTAATTCCTATGACTTATTTAAAGAATTTCTTTAACCATTTATATACTTTTAGGCTCACCTTGAAAAGGCCCTTCGAATAGAGATTGAAGAGAAAAATATGAAAATAGATACTCTAAATACACAACTCAATTATCTAAAAAGCAATAATAATCCTAATGCAGTACAAGTTATAGAAAGTAATGCGGAAAAAATAAAGGAGAAAAGTGATAATGAAGCTTTGTTGATAAATTTATCTACGGATAGCAATGAAAACAAATCCACTGACGAACATGTAGCCTCAGAAGTCACGGTATTAAACAATAAAATTGAAAAAATGGAACAATTGATAAGTAAATATAAAGATTCATTAAAAACTACGAAGGAAAAGAATGCTCAGTTGACAACAGAATTACAAATAATTTCAACTGAACTAGAGTCTAAATTGAAGGAAAATGACCAATTAAAAGCTGCAACCGTATCTTTAACTGAAGCGAGGAAGAAAATTCAAGAATTGAATGAAAAAATTGAAGATCTAGAAAATAAAAACAACACATACGAATTTTCAAAGCAAAAAGAAATATCGATTCTTGAATTGAATTTTAAAAATGCGCAAGAAGAAATTCAAAAATTACAAGAAAATGTTCAAATACTAAGTAAGCGAGAAGAAGAGTATGCTATCTCATTGGCAGAAAACAAATTAAGCATTCACAAGGAATTAGAAGACAAAGAGAAAGAAATTAAGTCCTTAAAGGACAGCTTGGAAACTGGCCAGAAAGAAATTCAATCACTCAATATTTTGAACAATGAGTTTAAAAATAATATTAAACAATTAGAAGAAGAACAGCTAAAGTTAAAAGATGAAATTAATAATTTAAATGTTCATAAAGCAAAAGTAGAGGGACTCGAATTAGATTTAGTAAAACTTGCACAAAAATGTCAGGCTCTTGAAAATGTAAATAGTAAGTCTGAGGAAGAATATAAGTGTCTGCAATTGCAATTGAAACAAGAAACGGCTGAAAAATTAGCAATGATTGATAGAAATTCGTACTTAGAAAATAGAAATAAGTTATTGCTTGAAGAAAATACGAAAAAAAGTACTAAAATAAAAGAATTAGAAGAGGAAATACAAACGCTCGAGAGCAACCTGGAAACGTTGAATTCTCGAGCATCAGAGGAGTCTTGTGAAGCAAAAAAATATATCGTGGACGTTGATAAATGGAAACTAAAATGCACTAGCTTGGAATCTGAGATTCAAGAAGAGAGAATTGAGTTAATAAAACTGCAATCTGAAATAGAAAAACTTTTGACCAATTATGAATTAGTTCAGAATCATAATATTGAATTAAAAAGCAAAATAGAGGAATTGGTTTCAGAAAATATGTTATTAAACGAAAAGGTGGTCCAAATTGACCAAATGAAAGAAAATTGTAAAGATTTGGATAATAAAGTATCTCATTTACGTAAACTTATAAATACAAACTTAGATGAATCAAACATATTAAAGAAGTTTATAAACAAACATTTCCAAATGTTAAAAGATAAAATGATATTGTTAGATGAAGCTTTGAAGAATGACACCGCCAGTTCTAAAATCTCGGATGATTTAAAAGAAACCAATCAATCTTTACTTCTTGAGATAAAGACTGTTTCAGAGCAATTTAAATCCGTTAGCGATGAATTAAAACAAAGTGTGACTGAAAATGACAATCTTAAAGTTAAATTAAATAAAGCCGAATCAGATTTAAATTTACATGTACAAAATATTGACATTTTAAAAAATGAAAACCAAACAGTTCTTAATAAGTTGAGTGTATTAATCAAAGAATCTGAAACATTTAATGATATTTTAATGAAATGTAGAGATGAAACAGCAGCGACAATCAAAGAACGAGATCAAGCCAAAGAAGAAAAAGAAGAAGCGAACAAAAAACTTTCTCATCATATAAAAGAAAATGAGTCACTAAAAGACCAAGTTAATAAAATTAATAATATGCATAAAAATGCAGTTGAAAAATTAGATGCTTTGAATAAAGAAATTGATGATTTACGTGATATAAAATCAAATTACGAAGAGAAATGTAATAGTACAGTTGCATTACAGAAACGTATCGATGAACTTAGTCAAGAAAATGCGTCATTAAAAAAAATGTCTGAAACAATTGCCAGTGCTTTAGAAGGAATTGAGTCTGAATTGAAAGATGTACGTAATTCCCATACCGAAATTGAAATGGAAAAAGACCATTTAAATTCTATCATAGAGAAACTGGAAAAGAAGGCAGATGTATTAAATAATGACACCCAAACGGACCATTGCAATGATAAAGAATTACTTGAACAAGAAATCAGTGATTTAAAAAAAGCTAATGAGATATTAACTCATGAAAATGAACAACAAAAGATTACAATCAGTAACACAGATGATATTTTGAGTAAACTGAATGATGTGATGAACAATTATGATGTATTAAGAGAAGAAAAAAGGCGTTTACAATCTGATATAGAAGGTCTACAAACACATTTAACTAAGGTTTCTAAAGAGAATAGCAATTTAAACGACAGATTGCGTGAGTTGATGGCTAGCAGTGACAATGTTAGTGATAAAAGTGAGAAATCCTCATATGAATTGCAATGCTTGATGGACGAAGTGAAAGCTGGACAAGAAAAAATTGAGAATCTTATTAGAGAGAATACTTTACTTGCAGAAGAAAATTTAGAACTTAAAGATCAAATAAATACACAAACAACCGATAAAACCTTCGTAATGAATGATAGTAATAAATATATTGGCAGTGATAATGTAATGGAAAAGATTAATGACTTATTGGACACCAAGAAAACATTGGAAAAAGAGGTTTCAGACTTAAAATTAATAAATCAATCAGTTAGTGGGAACATGCAACAAGTTCAAGCAAATAATGAAAAATTAAGATTATCCAATGACAAATTGGAAAGAAGACTAGATGAGGCTTTAGTTAGTTTAAGGCATTTACATTCTCTGCAAGAGAATACAGAACTTGAGTATCTTAAAAACATCTTATATGAGTATCTCACAGGATCTGGGACACATTCCATAACACTTGCTAAAGTTTTGGCCGCTGTAGTAAAATTTGATGACCGACAGACAGAAGCAGTTCTACAAAAAGAAAAAGAAAGACAAGGATTTGTATGTTATTCTATTATTAAGATGCATCTTCATTTCAATATAGAACTTAATGTTTTTTTTTATTTCAGTTGCGGCAACTTGGCATTATTTGATCATCATTATATATTTAGAAGTTATAAGAATTATTATTCTGTTATTTATTTATGTTTTTAATTTGAATTTTTATAATAATGTATATAAGAGACTTAACATAAATTAGGATAGCTGAAGCATATTTGCAATAACATTGCCATTTTTTGATAATTTATTCAATTAAGCACAGATTTTATATTCTTAATACTTTTAGATGTTAATATGTAATGCAATTAATATATTAAAATTCAATATAAATTGTTTTCAAGAGTGGCATTGAATTGTTAATAAAAGTTAAATAATTATTGAAAACTGTTTTATTTACATTAATTATTTTTATAGAGAAAATTATGACTCAGAGTCTAAATCAGATTCACTATCATCCTGGTTTGAAAAATCATTGAAATCATCCAAATTTATTTCATCTAAGCCAGCTAACAATTCTTCAATATTTTGGTTAGAAATATCTTGTCCATCTTGTTTTTTTTTGAGATACCTGAAAATAAATAATAAATAATTTCCATAATTTTGATATAAAACTTATCACTTAATGTCAACTGTTACAAACCTTAACAATGTACGTCTTTTGCGTTCTGGGAGGCTTTTAAGAACTGTTTGAAATTTGCTTTCCTCTTCCTTTTCTGCAGTAATGTTACTTGTAATCTGCAATTTAAATATTTTTTTTGGTAGAGATTAAAGAATAGATATTGAGAACTTTGAATATGCTAAAAATCACTAGATAATGTTTTTTCATTTCATCAATTTATTACTAGAATCTAGATAAATAAAGGTATACCTCTGTTGGCTTGCAACATTTGGCGCAGACTCGCTTTTCTGATGCACATTTTGAGCAAAGAACGTGATATGCATGTTTTATTGATTTTTGCTCACATCCTACACATTTTTTGGGTGCCGTAAGTGGTTTGTATTTTTTATACTTTATTTTCCATTCTATTATTTCTTTACACCGCTCACATACTCCACTTATTTCCAGACTTTTCAAAAATTTTGTTTTCTTACTTGTATCGTGGAGATCATTTTTAAAAGCAGTTCTATTTTGGTGCTTTTGTGGTCTTGTTCTTTGAATATTACCTTTTGCACAACTCATGTTTCACAGAAACTACGTAAAATATTTAACAAGAGGTTATATTTACAACTAATAAAGATTAAACAAAAATGAAGTATGTAACAGGAACGAGATACTTGTTTATATACGATAGGTATCTAATATTTAAGTATTATAATTATTATTTAAATTAATTTAAAGTTGGAGCGTTAAATATTTTATGGAACAGGAATAATGGACAGAGAAATAGTTATAAAAATTGACGTTTTATACATCATGGTACACATTTGTATACTATATACGTCACTACCATTTGGGAAAATTCATTTAATTATAAGGACAAAGAGTATCATGTTTTCTATGTGTAATGTTTTAAAGTAATCCATTGATTTTTAAAAGTTTTGATCTTTTAAATAAAAAGATACTTATGTTCTGTGATTTTTTTGACAAGACTCTAGTCTCTATTGTCTTTATACTAAAGTAATGTCAACTGTGTGTATATTGTCTAAGGAATGAAAGAATAATCATAGAAACTAAAATAGAAAATAGTTTTATATTCTATAAAAACGTTGTTTGCTTTTACTCACAAGGTGTGACTATCAATTTTAATGAATATAACACAATCAATATATAAATACTTTCAATTACCAGTATATAATGATTGATGTAAAGAAATAGAAGTTATTAGTAGAGTTTTATTAATTGTTACTTTTATTGCCATTTAATGCCAAATAATCTTTTAGGTAACTCACAGATTACAAAACAGTTTCTTAACAAACAATATTGTTGTTTTTCTTAATTTTATATATAATGAAATGTTTTAAACCTGAAAAATTTAATACATTGGGGATTTTGAATGTAAAATAACCATATGTAAGAGGATGTATACTGCACATGATATATAAATTTGTAATAGATTATATTTATTAAAATATATTATAAATATTCGTTAATTTTGTTTTCAGGAAGAGTTATGGTTGAAAACAATGAACAATCTAAGCAGCCTTTTTTCATGCAGAATATAATGGTTGATTGGGGAAGATTACAAGGGCTTGAAAATTTTCAATATCCTAATTTTCAAGGCCCCAACTTCCAAGGTGCCAACATTCAAGGTCCCAGCTTTCAAGACCCTAATAACCAAGGTCCAAGCTTTCAAGGTCCTAACTTACAAGGCTTAAACTCTCAAGGCCCAGGACCTGATCCTAATTTACAGCCTAACAATTTTAGGTGAGCTTGAAGAATTTTTCTAGAGCAGGTCATAATAAAATAGAAGCATATTTTAGATTAGAACTTTTATTACATTTTTATCTCTTTCAAAAAGTCACAGGATCTTAGTTTGAAAAGAAAAGTGTCAAAGATCTTGTGTGAAATCTGGAAATTTATTATTATTTAATATTTTGTAGGCGCTATGAGTTATAGTAATCATTGGTTATTATGGTTATCACAATTTGTCATCACTATTTTATTTTTAATTACTAACTGGATGTATAAAGAGACTGACTATTTTAAGCTTAAACTCAAAAGACACTAGATTTAACTTCATATATTATTTTTGTTGAAATATATTCAGTTATGAATCTGCAAACAGAAAACAATATGAGATTAACGTTTTTTCAAAATAATATATGTTTATATTTACCCCATACTATGATATGTATTTTTCATTTTCTTTTAACATTTTATAGGTATCCCCAGTTCAACAATGCATTTGGGAATTACAGCGGTGGCTATGGACCATTGGGGCAATTTAATCCAAATTTTCCTATACCACCTCCATTTTTTGGCCCCCCAAGGTTCCCATGTCCTCCGAGACCACCACAGCCACCACCACCCATGAGGGATGAACAATATTCATTCCAACCCAGATTTCACAATGATTTCCCATATGTGAAAAAAAATCCAATTGATGACAAAATGATGAAATCATTATTACGTAAGTACATTTATACACAGGCTCACAGAATTCAGCCTTTTAAAGATATTACAGGCTGAAGAAATTAAATATTTTTGCAAATAAGTAGGTACTCTCTTGTTACAAAGTTCTTTATTTACGATTTCAATTCATACAGATTGTGGCCTGACCAAGGAGACCATCAGAACCTTGCCTCGAAGTTTGCTTAAGCTTTATCAAAGCAATAACTGTGGTCTTTGCTCACAGAACCTAGACACACTGGGTGTGGGTGAGTCTTTGCCTCTTGATAATGCAGACAGTGTTATGACGCCATTTATAAAATTTAAGATTAACATATCAGAAATTTCACTGCTATACAAACATGAAAACAATTTGACAGATAAATATGTTTTTTTTTACATAAATCATGAAATATATCGGTCAAGTCACATGTTATGATAAAGTCTGATTGCAGCACGTTTGCACTATATAAGCAAAAACCATCAGAAGAAGCAAAAAAAATGGTTAACATCAAGATCGGATTTAGGATCACATCGCATTAAAGAGGTAATCGGACAATTTGTCAATGTGATGTTTCCATAGCAATTCTGACGACCCATAGATTCACATAAATATGAATATAATTCATACTGTCATTTGTATAGCTGTATTCATTATTTTTTGAATACAGATTAATACAAATGATATTTATGCGAACGCTGTCATCAGGATTGGAACATGCATTGCAACAAATTGCCAGGCTTCATGTTGTTGAAGACTTGAAGCTTAATTTCCCTCTGTTGAGAAAATTATTTTGCTAATTATTTTCTTTATTCTATCAGTTGTTATCAAATCTGCAGGTTTTTCGGTTTAATGTACTGTATGCACATATTTTCATTGGTTACTTTTGAATTTATGTTATTAAAATAAATTTCAGCAGCCCCTAAAGTCACGGGAATTATACTGTGAATTATGCGACGTGCACATTACGTCTAAAATACATTCTGAATCACATTACTCTGGAAAGCCACATAGAGCGTTAGTGTAATTTAAATAATTTTTATATAATTATTAACAAAATTTCATTAATTATATTTAAAATATTCAGAATTGTTGATGGTCGCAAGGTGCCGAAAAATCCATTTTTACTACAGAGAGGAATGGAAGAGAGATTGTAAGTATGAATTAAATATTTATAACTATGTACTTAAAATGATTTATAAGAAAATTAGATTTATGAAAGTACTGCCTATATTTAGAAAGTAATAAATTAATGGACTATCTGTGTGTGATTAAATTGAAATCAATGTTTTTTTTATAATTAATTAAGCAGTGAATACAAACATCCCATATTTTAATGTGATTATTTTATATTATAATGATTTAATCCGTATTTATTATAATTACAGGGATTTATTAATACGTCGCGAAAAGAAATTCCTCAAAGTAGAAGGAGAACAGGAATCAAAAAAGAAAGAAGTCAAAATTGTTCAGCCAGAGCTGTACTGTGAGATTTGTGAGGTAATTTCAATTGTTATAATTGTTAGGTTGCTTGTTGATTTTAAATATTTCACATTTTATCAGCTTAAATAAAAGATAAATTTTTATCTTGCATAATAAGCTTTAAAATGATATTTATATATTTTGTTATTATTCTAAGTTGTATGTAGGTACTTACGTTACAGAATTATTTTACAAAATATGTGATCATCATCATTCGTTTTTGAAAACTATTGAATTGTTCCTTATAATTACTGCTTTATATATAAAGGAATCTTAATGATTAATCATAATGTTAAAATTTCAGACCTCAGTGACCTGTAGTGAGCAGATGGTAATGCATTTGAATGGTAAACGGCATTTGGGGAAAGAAAAGCAACATATACTCAAAATGATGAAAGGTGACAACCCTGAAAGTAAGTAGTGCCATAAATATAGCAGTAAGTAAAACAGGGAGGGATTTATAAATGTTCATATTTTTTTTCCTCCAAAGCTGTCAAGGAAACCAGTACTGATGTGCAAGGTAATTAATCACAGCATCACTTGAAAAGTTCAATTATCTAACTTCCTTGCGATC
>JAAAKD020000001.1:5739014-5757743 GCA_010014825.2 Danaus melanippus
TGATTCTAAATTTGTACTTTAAATAATGCACACATATTTTTACAAATATAACGTTAAGACCGGCTTTTTAGTATTTTACTGTCACTGTCACTGTCAATTAACAGTTTCAAGTCATGCGTGTTTGCATGTAATTCGGGAATTAACCAATTAATATTCTTTAAAACTATTGCTTTATTAAAACTCAAGTGTTTTGATATAACATCAAATATCACAAAAAGAAGAACAGACATATTAATAGAATTAACATGGCTGCTGAAGCAGTTTCAATTCCGCCATCGGTTTCATGGGCCCAGAGGAATGCTCGTGTGTTTCTAACGTTTAATGTGGAATGCAAAAAACCAGATATTAAATTTGAAAAGAAATTGATAACCTTTAAAGGAATCTGTGCTCCTGATAACAAATTGAATGAAGTCGAAATACCATTGTATTCAGAGATAGATCCGGAGAAAAGTAGTTACATTAACAAGGGCAGGCTAATTGAGGTTGTCTTAACTAAAGAGAAACAAGACGAACCATTTTGGCCTTCATTAACCAGTGATAGGAAGAAGCATCATTGGCTTAGAGTGGATTTTAATAGATGGCAAGATGAAGATGAAAGCGCTGATGAATTTGATAATACAGATGACATGTTCTCAAATAAAATGGGAGATTTTGGTGATGAATACGAAAATGATGATTCCAGCTCCATTGAGGATGAGGATCTCCCAGATATTCAATAAACAGGTCTTGTTTATCATTTGATAAAATTTAGATACTTATTCCTATAAGATTTGTCTTGAAGGTGTGCATTTTATACAAGGAATTGCAATGTGTCTTATATATTTGTTACAATTTAACTCCCTGATCTGATTATTAATACCAATGGTGTTTTTTATGATCATTCAGGTATAAGGAGCAAATTATTTGACATTAAATTCAATTAATATCTGAACCACATTTATTTTAAAATTTCCGTCTTCAAATAAAGCTATATTAATCTTATTGTAGTTAGTAGTGGCTAGTATGGTGTGGATTATGTTAGTTTAAGAGGTTATTGTGACCACAAAGGATATTTTGTGTCTGGTAATCCATAAGTTGTTTATGCTGCGGGAAATGCCAAAATCTATTTTAATCAAGTAGCTTCTATTTATAATCTGCAAAGCCTATAAACTGTGTAATGAAAGATACGGCCATAATGTAACTGATTCTTAAAATGGGGTTTTAAGGTGTCTGTATGTTTTATTTTAAAGATTGTTTTCTTGATAGAATTTAAGGGTTTTGATGAATAAGTTTTTAGTTATAAATAATAAATTTTAAGTTGTAATTGTGAAAAGCTGGAACTATATTTTATTTTTGTGAGAAAGTAGGAAAACCAATCAAGCTAATATTTACAAAAGTAAAGCACTTTCTTATGTTATGTTTTTTATTTTAAGTAATGTCAACATGTTTTTGTAAAGCTAGGAACCATTTTATTTGCTTAACTGGGTAGATCTAATGTTTGATTTATAAAAATGAAATATATTGTGTTTATCTATAACATTTTCAGCTAATTATAGTTTTTCTCACTGAATATTGTATTTTATTGTAACCCTCAGTTTCTTAGCAGAATTTTAAATATCCGATATCTGTTAGGAAGAAATAGTGATAAGATTCTCCTTTTAAATTCTTTTAAACATCATTAAACAAATCTTTTTGAAGTAAAAATTTGTGACGTGAATAATTGTTGTTTAATGCGTGTTTATTATTTAAATGGTTGCTTTTCAAAAATTAAATATTTTTATTTTGAAGGAGCTCTCATTAGTCAGCTGGTTTGCTGACGTAATTGCATTTTTCGAGGCCCATAAAATCCGTTTTTATACACTTTTTAAAATGAATTCAAAAAACCAAATTGAGATTCATAATACCTTATTAGTTATCAAAAAAAAAATTGAGCGTTTTGTTTAAAATAAGTACATAAGATCTAGTAAAAAATAAAAATTTAATAATATTATTGAATGATCTTTTATTAAGTAGTCATGACCAAATTATATGATGAGTGGATTTATCAGAGTATCCTAATTTTAGATTTTTTTTTTTAATCCTATCAGAGCCCACTGCTGAGCCAGGCCTCTTCTCACATGGAGAAGGTTTGTGCGTTAATCACCACGCTTGCTCAA
This sequence comes from Danaus melanippus, assembly GCA_010014825.2. Classification (NCBI taxonomy): domain Eukaryota; kingdom Metazoa; phylum Arthropoda; class Insecta; order Lepidoptera; family Nymphalidae; genus Danaus; species Danaus melanippus. The sequence goes on from JAAAKD020000001.1 coordinate 5,741,150, forward strand.
GACGGGTTGGTGATAATTTTAGATTATATAAAATTAAATATTATAGTATAAAGCTAAATATAAAAGATATCTAAATGGAAAGAGTAAAAGTCTTAAATGTTGAATTGCCTATATATTGTTAAACTTCTACTATTATTTTTTTTTATATTATAACTTGTGCTCATTTCCCATTTCATTTATGTCAGTCACAGGATATGCTCGATACCAAGAAACATAATAATAGACAAATGCCACCGATCTTGTATGAATTCGTTAAATAACTATTTACAATTTCTTAAATAGGGAACAGTTATAACTAATATATAAGATACTATGCGTTTTATATTATTTTGTAACTACAATTACATACTCCTGAACTGTTGGTTCCTTTACAGCAATCGTGATCATGGGCAGACGAGATGAAAATGAAACAAATGGAAATTAAATAACACCTACAAAGAGCACTGCAGTATTCGAAAAACTTAGTTTTATTTAAATGCGTACAGACGAAAATCTTAGATATCAATATATAAGTCTTCATGATATTAAAAAAAATATCCGTAATATTTATATATACCTATGATTTTAATACTGTTCTAAAAATCAAATTACTATTTCATAGCCTTCCATGGTTAGGCATTCTCGCAGGGCAAGTCACAAATACGTGTACTTATATAAATAAAACAACAACTTTAAAACCCAATTTTAATTTGTTCGAGGATAACCTCTGTGAAAATTACAAAAAAACATTTTATAATTCTTAATTAATAAATTAAATTGTAGTTTTTTTTTTTTAATAAAAATAAATAACATTATACTTTAGGTTTTTGTCTTAAAAACTATTTATTTCATTCATGACCATTCAACATTCAGTCGGTGTTGGAATTGGATGCCATTATATACAATTGTTTATAGAATAGGACGCTGTGTACCAGCGCCAGCTCTCAAATTATGTATTTTTATAAGTTCATTTTTTATTTCACAGCACCCTTCGCTTGTCAAATACTAATAAATAAATTAAAGAATGCCTATATTAACTGACAGATTTATAGTTATTAATAACAAAAAAAAACAAAATTATCTAGAGTGATATTTGTCAAAAATTAGTCATAACCATAATAGTCAAATAATCGTTAGGATTACGACCAATTTAGTTGACATATATCTTTCAACCAGCAATATTAAATATCAATAAGTCGGTACATAACTGCATTATTCCAAATCGATATTCTTACGTTTCTATTTATAATAATATCAAAAAATAAACGCATTCACTTCACTCTATTATGTTTCCGTTTTCTAGATATGTTCTTTTTGCTATTTGGTAGAGCTGAGCTGACAATTTATCACTAGTTTCTTTGACCATTTTTGTGAAATGACCTTCAGGGTTACAGAGCAGTTTGTAAGGATGATCAAATTCAACCAATCGTCCGGTGTCCATTACCATCACTCGATCGGAGTCCATAATAGTGTTGAGTCGATGTGCAACTGTCAAAACTGTGCAATCTGAAAAACGCTTTCTTATTGTTCTTTGGATAAATTCGTCCGTCCTGTGAAAAAAAAGTTATTCGTAAATAATCACATTGGCATATTTAATATAATCAATATGCTATCTGCAACATACTTTGGATCCACGTTTGCTGTGGCCTCGTCCAATACAAGAATTCGGTTTCCGCGAAGGATAGCGCGGGCGAGGCACACGAGTTGTCTCTGTCCAAGAGAAAAGTTTGAACCGCCTTCGGAAACTTTGAAATCTAGTGCAGGTATCGCAGCTTTCAAATCGACCTACAGAAAAAAATCAATAGTTGAATTAAGGTTCATACACGCGATGGAGAATGGTGAATATTGTATGACTTACCGCTTCAAGCGCTTTCCAAAGTTGTTCGTCATCATAACAGTTGAATGGATCTAAATTGTAGCGTATTGTAGCGGAGAACAGTACTGGTTCTTGCGGTATAATCGATATTTTAGACCTTACTTCCTGTAATAAAATTGAATCATAGGATTGTAATAGAAAAGTCAACACACATGGGAACAACTGTTTATAATAGGCATTAAAACTTTACCTGAAGTGCAAGGTAGGCGGTATCTACATCGTCAATAAGGACTTCACCTTCTAATATGGATAGACGAAACAGAGATGCGATTAGTGATGATTTCCCAGCACCCGTTCTACCGACTATTCCAACCTGTAACGAAATAAAAATTACTTTCTGTAGATCAATATATTTGTAAAAAGCCGCAGTCAAAGTCCGCGGCTTCTAATTTATGGGTAGTCAAAAAAGTTAGCACATAATTTAAAATAAAAGTAATTTTTGATATTTCCAAACTAAATGACATGATAAATTATCTTTAAAAGGGTTATCGTTATAAATAAACTTACCTTCCAACCACTTTCTATAACAACATTTAGATTCTTTAATACAGGTAAATCTTCAGGTGTGTACTTCATATAGCAATTACGGAACTCAATGCGTCCCCTCCAAGGCCATCCTTTAGGGGTTTCTTTAGCTGAAATATATATATGTATGTATTTGTAAAGGCTTCTTTTATGGATGATGCTTTAAATCCAATTAGATTATCGTACCCGGTTAAATATTATTATCGTATAGAACCCTTGAAATGTTAATGCATAAGTAAAAATGTTTTAAAATTTTAGATTAATTACAATAAGTGAATTATGAAAGATAATGTTGTCATAAAGTAGGCATTTTAAATTTCACCTCCTTTCTCCCATTGTGATTCCTTTTCAATATTAGTGTATTGCAGAATGCGCTCAACGCTAGTCATTTGTGAGATAACTTCAGCTGTTTGTCGTACACCGAATTGCAGCATACCGGTTAAGATGAGAGTTTGTGATATCGCAAGTCCCACGTTACCGGAGAAAATGGTTTCTGTCACACACACAGAACTTTTAATTGAACAGCAATTGATATTAACACTACTTTAAACTTAATATTATTTTCATTAAAGAAAATTAATAATAACGGCAAAATATCATACTTACTGCTATCTATAACAAGGAAAGCCACGATAACAATTGCAAGGTAGATCACACAAATAAAATCGAGCCAGAATCCTAGAGTCACGCCGCTCGCAAGGTAGCTGCTCCAAGTAGACGTGTGAATATCCTGGTAATAGAATAAAAAATAACTATTAGTTGTCAGAATGTCGTTTATAAAACCGATAAATTTTAAATCTTCAAATGTACGAGTTACAATGTGAAATGTGAAGGAACCTTGCATTAAAATACCACATACTTGGAAATGATCGAATTCTTGTATTAAACGTTGTTGTGCCCCTGAGGATCTAATAGTGCTGATACCATTGAGGGTAGCCGACATATGTGAAAAGACTGGACTTCTCGCTAAAAAAGGCATTGTTAAATAGGTATGATGAAGAATTTTTTTTTAATAACTTACTCAATGTGTAACAAATAAACTCACTTGTTCCTTCTAATCTTTTAATAGATTGAGCTGATTTTAAATATATCTGAAGAATAACGTAGAAGAGTAGTAAGATGATAGTCGTAGGCAATAAAGTCCAAACGAGTGCAGCAGCATTCAGTGTGAGAATGCTAAACATCACGAGGTAGATCTGTATGCATTCGAGAAGAAAACGCGGCAGCAGCTCGTCTAAGGCACCAATATCTTTTGAGAAGCGGTTAAGAATACGACCTGCAACAATAATAAATTCAAATTTATTACTTGAACACATATAAAATTTTACAACCAAATCCTAGTATACAATTAGTCTAAACTACATTTTTGCTATGGGCTTTATTTAATTTAAAAACATATTATTGAATTTCTTGTCTATGATGTATCTAAATTCATAGGAGTTTGCCTTTGTCGTACAAAAGAAATAACATCTCGTAATCTAACGTTACAAGTATCGAATACCTCAATTACCTAAAAATCATAATTTGTAATAAGAAAATATATTTTCAATTAAGATTTCTTTGTACAATACAAGGAAATGGAAATCAAATGTAGGTCAAAGCCTTACTGAAAACGATAATATGTTCTACACATAAAAATATCAATTTTTGTTATTTATGACATTTTTAGGTTTGTACTAATAATTTATATTAATGTTAATATATTGAATTATTTCATAGTTTATAAGTAAAATTTAAAAATGGGATAAAATTTTACCATGAGTGAATTTTAAAATATACCTGACGAATTCATATCGAAGAATCTCATAACTCCACGTAGCATAGCATGGAACATGTCGTTGTGAAGGTTTCTAGAGGCTGTCATGCAAACCTTGAAGAACATGAATGCTCGGGCCGTAATAAAGAAGATACAACAAACAATCAGTGCCGTATAAACGTATAGATATTGCGATGTGTCCAACGGTCCAATGTAGGCCTGAATATTTAAATCTGAAACATACATGTGTACCATTGTAGATTATTGTTGGTTGCTCTGTATAATAATAGTGTGGTAAAAAAATAAAACAAAATTACTTGGTGTAGCTTTTATTCCAGAGAAGTAACTATTCAGACTGAATGTCGAGTTCATTGGTTTTATAATTTGTTCATAATCCTTAGTCGTATTTGATTGTCTTTCTTTAAGAAGGGTAACTTCATTCGTCCTAAAATTTTAAATTTGCGATAAAACTATATATATCTTTTTAAACAATTTGATACTTTAGTTAAATCTTACCAGAATGTAACCCAATAATCACAGAGAGTAGCAGAAAGTTGTCCTATTACTAAAAGTAAAACCATGAAAACTAATCTGGCTGGACGACCTCCAGCTTTCAAATAAGCTTCGTACACATGCCATCCCATTGAGCCAGATTCTCTTTCTTCTTCTTCCATCTCTTGAGCAGGAATATCACAGCCTGTGGTAGATTCTGCCAGCGAGGGTCTTCTTGTCGTTGATAGCTGAAATAAGTTGTTATCATAAAACTTTTACTCATAATAGATTATTCGGGAATGAGTTTTAAAGTTTAACCAAAATAATATTCTCGTTCACACTGTGTGTAAGTTTTACTCACTCTTGCTGAGGTCCTTCGAGATATCGGCGGTGGCTTTTCTGCCTCCGTGTTATCATCCTCCTGAACGGAGCACAACAACTTAGCGAAGTCTTTACCCGAAGTAAGTAATTCGTCATAGGTTCCTTTTGCTTCAATGATGCCCTAAAAAGTTAATAACTTATTAGTTAAATATAATAAGCAGTTGATTAACAAATATTGATGTATATGAAAAATATATAAATAACCAACGTTATTCATGATAACGATGTAGTCAGCGACTTTAAGGTAGTGAAGTTGATGAGTAACAAGAATTCTAGTGGTGTGTTTTAAATAACCCGTTATGCATTCATCGAAGAGTTGTCGGCCGACGTGTGCATCCACTGCAGACAATGGATCATCCAGTAGATAAACATCCGCCTGAAATAAAAAAATATTAAAGCCACCAACAAAAATTTTGCCTTAAATTTTTTTATAGTAAGGGCTTGTTTTAATTTACCTGCCGATATACAGCTCTTGCTAAATTTATGCGGGCTCTTTGCCCTCCAGATAAAGAGGCACCTCTTTCTCCGACAAGAGTTTGATCTCCGTGGGGGAATTGGAGGAAATCCTTCTGCAGTGCACATACCCTGACTACTTCCTTATATTTTTTCGGATTATATGGCAAACCGAATAAAATATTTTGACGGACTGTTGCCACAAATAGCCAAGGTTCTTGGCTAGCATATGAAAGGGGCCCGCAGAGATGTATCCGTCCAGCACTGGAGCGCAATTCGTTTAGCAGAAGTTGTAAAATAGAACTCTACAAAAATAGATATCATTATTATCTGCAAAATGTTATTGTGTTGTAAAAATAATTCAAACCAAAATATCACCTTTCCAGATCCTACTGAACCAATTATAGCGCATAGTTTCCCTTTAGGTACTGTAATATTAATATTACGCAGGGTAATAGGAGCATCTTCAGTCCAGCTGGCGTTTACATTCTGTATAAGTATGCCAATATCATTGCTGATAGGAATCGTACTTATCGCTGGACTCATCAAACCTTTTTCGTCGCAATGAAAACCTGGGTGAGGCAGATTATTGTTTTTAATGAGAACCAATGTTTAAATAATATGTTGAGAAATTAATATACAAACCTGGATTGTAAATTCCTTCTTCATCAATTTTTTTGAATTTATTTGCACAAAGGTCAATTTCACGAAGATTTTTATTTTTCTTTTCCACACTGGCAACTAGTTTTGCAATGTCTACATCAGCTACACTTCGAAGGTCTTCTCTTTCATCTTAAGAATAAAATAATTAAAAATTAGTCACGCACATTGTCTATGGCTTAGTGATACATACACAATATACACACACACGTATATGTATATATATGTACATATGTATATACATGTATTTATGTATATATATGTAAGAACTACATCTATGTCCATACTAAGTATTAAGCAATGGATTATAATTTTTATTCCTCATCCACAACACATCTCTCCCATTAAAAGTTAGATATGCAATACTTAAGCGTTATTTAAAAGCCAGTTACAAGGAATGTTAGTTTCACATATTTTTGACAAAGTAACAAAACATTGATCCCTTCATATAGTACCATGAAGCAAGGGAACTAAGTCTTCTAAGTTATAATAAATATATTGCTTTGTACTTAATACCAATTATATATTTTAAACTAATATAACTCGAAGTAATGTTCAATTAAATATTTGTCTTTATATTAATCTATATTCTAAGTGACTTGTTTTGGTAGGTCTAACAGAAGTCGCGGTTTCTATAAAATGTTCCTCCTACTGAGAACATTTTACAAATACTCAGTTGTATAGGAGTCTTTTTTACATTAAGTCAAGTGCCTGAAAATAAAATAGTTAAATACTGCTCATATTGCTTCATGACAGACGCCTGCGATAAATACTTGGATTTCTATAATTTCGTTAATATTGCTTGGGGTAAAATTTATTTTCATATTTTTTAATAACTTTTTCCATCGACTTTCTATCATATGTCTCTTTATCCAAGGTAAAATGAAGTGCTCAGCAGAGAAGCCATGGCCAATAAAGCAAAAAGTTTATTATTTTGTAAAACCATACTAACTTTTTTGAAGAGAAAATATCAGGTGAAAATATATAAAAAAAAATTAAGTTAAAAGGAATGTTTTTTTTTTTACATATTACGCTTTCTATGTTGCGTTATCTTGTTAGTAAGCAAATGCGATTATAAAGCTGGTTTAGTTAGTAACTAGCTAGATTATTCTTAATGTAGCTAATTATTAACTGGTAACTTATGTAAGTGAGATTTTCTTTTTGTTTGTTTTTGCGATAGTTTTTGGACGTATAACAAAATCCACTTTTATTAATTTTGTAATATTTTAAATCGTACCCTTAACTAAAAATTGTTGTATACGAAGAATAGAAGTATGGGACTCCATCAACATTGATAAAGACTGTGGTAGTAATATAGCTACTGAAGCTTGAAGAATATTGAACATTTGAGCCAACGGGAAAGCCTGTGAAAATTGCCATTATAATGAGTTTATACCACTTCAACTCTCTTCTATTTAATCCAAGAGATAATTTCTACATATGTGAGTATTAGTTGGACAGTCTTGCTTTAAACAACGGGTACAGATTTTATACCTAAAGTTGATGACCAATATTTATCATTCATGATAAAGGTCATTCATTAAATAAAAACATTTATATTCATGACCATAGCTACAATCGTTTTAAAGTTATAGTTAATTTTATTAAATTTTCTAAAATTACATATTTCCGGATTATTTTATTAAAAACTGGGAAACAGTCAATAAATAGTTTTTCTTTTTTCTATCATTGTGAAGGATCGACTGAATGTTAATCTTTCTGTTATGTCTATTTATGAACATTGACAGAAATACAAGTCAAAAATGCAATGTTAACTTCTCAAATTACATATACTTCGTTCGATGCACGTAAAGTAACATCTATCGAGTTGTTATAATCTAAAAAAATATATTTAATTTTTTTGAAAATTCTTAGTAAATGGAGCTTAATAACAGCAATTTAAAGAAATTCTCACAAAACATCATAACTTTAAAATTATCAAGCCAATCTTTGTTACATAATTTGAATGTGTTTTCGTACATTGACTTAGCTTTAGTCTATTCTCTTTTTAAAAACATATTTTTAAAATTTGTTACAATAATGGCTATTATTAATAAGTAGTCATGCGTAGAATCGATTAGTTAAATTACAGTCATGCTTTTTTTATGTAAATCTTGCAGTCTGCCATAATAAAGACTTTTCAGATTACACAAAACGATTAAAAATCATTTATGCAATAATAGTCATGCATAAATGTAGGCATGCATCGGAGCTTAAAAGCCCCACATACCCAATAACATGAACGCTTCAAGTCGTTGTACTGAAATCAATGCTTCAGCTAAAAATGATACGGCATTTGACATGATAATGGACAGAGTGCCTTGGAGGGTATTGAAGAATTGCGCCAATGGAAAAACCTGTAATTAGATTATAGTGTTCATGTTGACGTCCTGTTTTAAATATATTTGGTATGTATTTTATGATTCATCTATCAGGAAATGAGATCCACTGCATGTGTAAACACGGGTCTGGGTGTAATACTTATTTTTATACTGTGGTTGCTTTGCATTTAAAAAGAGGTTTTAATGTGTATTTTGAGTTCGAATCTTTGTTTTCTATTTAGGTGGATACTTACGATGTCAGCGGTGACTTGATACCCAAACAATGAATAGGATAGAAGGGTTATATAAAGTGTTAGCCGTTCAGTGAACACCATAAAGCTAAGGTAAACTCCACGAAGATAAGACGCTGATGTGATGCAGTTGATTTCATTTTTACGAGCCAGTGCTACAACCTGCTCGAACGGTTTCTCCCAAGCGTACATTTTGATAACCTGAAATTCATTTACTTTTATTATAGTTTTTATTTAATATTGGACAGAATGTTATATCAAAATTGGGTCTGATAAGTCCTCATATATTATAAACTTCAATTGAATCTTATTCAGATTTGATAGAATACCTGCATTCCGTTTATAATTTCATCCATAATTCGGACACGTTCGTCAGTTCTAGATGCTGTCTTCATTCGCAGTCTCGCAGCCAATTTGCTCATATAAGCTTAATATATAAGAAACAAATTAGTATGCATTCCAATGGGTAACATTATAATTTAATTATTGCAACTTACATTGTACTGGAATTGTTTGTAAGACGATGCCAATGACTCCAACAATCGCTGCATACCCAATTTTGATGTATATGAGGTAACAGACAATTATCACTTGGAGTGGTAAAAGCCAGATGAAGTGAGTATAGATAAAAGCATAGTCAAATCGATTGACATCATTCGACAGCAGATTTACTACTTGACCGGCAGTTGTTTGGGCTAGCGCGCCTGAGCTCATCCGCATCACCTAGAAAGGTATTTTGTTCTCTTTATTTATGTTTTATATTATAATTTCACATTATTCTTCAAAGCTAAGTATTATTCGTAGAGAAATTAAAAGTTATTTCAATGTTACCTTTCTATAGATAAGGGAGCAGGCTGCAATACGGACTTTCATTCCAAACTGTTGAGTAGAGTAAGTGCCGTGGTGGTTGAGGAATGCTATCAGTAAAGACATCAGTATTACTGTGCAAGCGCAGTACACCGCTTGATCGTACGTCATATTTGAACCAGGCTCCCAGTATGTCAATAGTATACTTAAGGCAACAGGCTGGAAGGGCCTTGACAGAAAAAAATAAAGATCAAATAAAAGTAACATTGGTTTGCAGTTTTGTAACCATCGTTTCGTATACGTATACATACGAAATCACAGATACGGACAAAGAAGAAGTGGCTAGACTGTTAACTAATTGCTCTTACTTAACTGTGACATGAGCTATGATTGTCTATTGTATTCTTTGTTTCTCATTATATTCATTAAATTATAGGTTATGAGAGAATATTGGTATGAAGAGTGGAATTAGATTAAACTATTATATTATATTGAAGTAAAATGCTTATGCTTAGCATAAGGTTGCATTGTAGCACTGTGCATGAAGCGTTTTAGTTTTTGGTTCAATAATGTTCGTCTATACTAAAAATGAAAAAATTTTCAAAAACAAAATCTATAAAACCCTGTGGTGTGACGCTGTAGACTTCGTGTGAGCATAGCCAGAATTAATTAACGTCAATGTCGCTTGGTTTTTTATGATACACGTCTAGCACGAGAAGTGGAATTCTATATTAACATACTTCTGTGTTGAGTTTTCGTTTTCGACAAAGAATACATAATTATCTATACGTGTAAACTATTATCTCTTGTAAACGCTTCGGCAAAAATCGAGATAACAAAAGATATGATGTAATTTGTTACAGCACAACTATTATAATTCATGATATATGTAAATAGATTCATACTTGAGTATAAGAGCTTGTATGAGGAACATTACTCCGGAAGGTGCGTAGCTTAACCAGAATGTTTTAGTCATTGCTCGGAGTAGCGATGGTTTTCTTCCTTGCTTGTTTGCCGATGCTATCTCTTCCAACCATTTCCTGAAATAAAATAAAATAATGAAACAATTACTATACCGTATTAAATAATTGAATCAATCGGAAGCGTTCACTTGGTTCTTCAAATGGTTACTTGGTTCCTAGCTTGTAGTTGATTATTAAATTAGGACCACAATAACTCTCACATGACCACCCAATTCAAGACGAAATGAAACCACTCGACCTTACTGTCAATAGTGCGTATATTCTATGTTATTCAAATAGTATATTTATGAAAAATAATAATTAGTGTAACATAATTTAAACTCGTCCAAGGTTGTTTAACAATAGTTGTAGGCTCAAAACCTAATATGTAAAAACATAGAAACCAATATATATTCAAAAATATTTAAACAATATTGTGTAATATACCCACATACATATATGCTTGTGGGTATCTACTGTGTAATGAGTTATTATGTGCTACAATTTGTTTAAGTATTACTTGAACTTTAATCACATACCTTTATTAATAATTGGTCATGAGTTATTTATTATTTTCCTTAAATACAGAAAACAAATTGTGACTATAGAATTGTTTTGTATAAACAGGTTACTGATTATAGACCGAAAGGAACTATGAAAGGCTTGTTATTATTAGAATCGTTAGAAATATTGTACTTACAAAAAATTCGTAATCACCTCAAACAATAATTATCTTAGTTTAATTCATCTTTTCCTCGTTTTTGTTAAAAAAACTTAATTTAAAAGAAATTTAAAACAATTTTTATGTAAAAGTATAAATCAATCGTATTAAAAAAATGGAAGCGAATTCAATGTCATTTCACGATTATAATGGCAATAGGGAGGAACATAAATACGCTAAAAGTTTCTTAGATAATTTTGGAAGAGCTGATAGTCTTACGCAGCTGAGCCGATATTAACCAAACACAGCTCAGACCCCCGCAAGGACAATGACTTTCAACCGATAAAACAGAATCAAAAGATCGATCTGTTTAAGAGCTACGATTTTACAGAAATATAGCCTACACACATTCATAGACAGATAGCAACCTCAAACTTATAATTTTTTTCTTTTGCGTAGGAGGGTAAAAGTAGTCTTATAATATATTATTTTTTATAAGATCATTAGTAACCATTTCTTATTATTTATATATTTCCTTATTTACTATCTATTATCATTCCTATTTATTATTTGTTGGAAAATCGTAAAATTTATTCAATAAAAAATAATTAATGTCTTAAAGTCCATTTGTATTCTTCTATCCTCTGTTAATAGTAAGCGACCCGTTTTTATTACATCGTTTTCAACTAAATACACAAATTTTGTTTATGTTATATTGATACTGCGTACGATAGAAAAATATTTATTTAAAACCTTGTTTATTCAGTTGGACATGTATTGATATATATTTTTATGTCTTCGATAGGCATATCGTAATTTGTTCACTACTTAGTAAGTGCCTATTGGGAATATTTAGACTTGTTTTTCTTTTGTATCCTTTTTCTTAGTAGCATATTCTTCTTATAATCATTAAGATTGCATATACATCTAGGTTTTACGTAAGACGCGTTTGTTAAAGATTTTAAAGACACAGTGACGTGACAACGTTAAGAATGATACATAGGAATTCATAATCAATAAATTGATATTCATTTGATGGTGCTGTAATAATATAATAAAATTAAAGTTTCTCAACGAATTACATTAAACAGACTATGGTAATAAACTGTTAATATTACTATTGTTTAAGGAAAGTTAGTGGCAGTAAAATTGGTATCAAAACATTGGTAATATTTATTCCACCTTCCTTATATTTTATCCTTAAGAAATTTTACTTGTGATAATGTTAGATTTTGTTGATAGCTAGATTGTAGGAAAATGTTTAATTTGGTATGAGTTTTTCCGGTTTTATCGTTGATATCAATTTTAAATCGGCTCTCATACTGAACTACGAGTAAAATAGTTCCATTGACCCTAACTTCATGGGAGACCAAACTAATGATATGTAAATAAGTGAAAGTTTATGTAATGACCGGTATTATGTAGCACTTACTTCTGGTACTTTGGATGACATACATAAAGTCAATCTCGTATTTGTTCCTTACTTAAACGTTATCACGAAATATCTCGTCGCGTTTTTATTCAATATTTATAATTTAATTTTGTTCCTATATATTGTTAACGTTCCATATTTTATTATTAAATAAATTCTTGTTAAAATTTTTAAATCATCAAAAAAAACGCGTAAACAAATTAGTAATTTATTTGCAGGTTATAACGAAACTTTAAGTTATTATGAATGTTATTAGTAGCTGTAATTTGATAGTTAAATGAGTTAAGTTACTATTAAGAAATTCTTGTCCTACTTGGATATTCTAGGGCTGGGTTCATTTTGTTTTTTTTTTTATTTAAAATATTTATAAAGATTTATTAAAGTTTATTTTATTCTAAATGTGATATAATTAACTCATCTACTCGACCAAATTTAGTATTTGTTTTATTTCAGTCACAAATTAAGTTATAAATAATTTTCATTTAAATTTTAAGTTTGTAAACGAAAACAAATAACAGAAAATCTGAAAACTACGTTTAACGGGTGAGGTTTTCGTGATGCGTCTGAAAATCACTAACAAACGGATATTTTAAGATGTTAACTTTTATAATAACCACTATGTCGTAATAATGGCGATCGTCTCTCCTTGTCCCTGTTTCTCGACACGATGTTTTACACAATCTGTCTAATTATTATTGATTATGTTATTATCGTCAAAGTTGACTTTACTGACCTTTGTAATTTATGAATTTGAAAATTGTACGTTTATATGTATTTCTAAAAAGATGGAATTTGAAAAATTGTATTTCAGAAATATTTCATTTTTTTTAACATTATTTCAATTTGAAAGTTTTACTCAAATCTTCGTTTTAAATTTAACTATGTATCGTGACTAACTAACATTAATTAATACTTGTTTATGTGTATATTAATATAAATATTTAAGGTAAGTTCTAGTAAATGGTAATGTTCTCGGTAGATACTTATAATGATTTGCGTCAGTTCCTAGAACTAAAATCAATCACTATGCAATTGTTCCCTTGAATTAATGAACAATGCAATAACGGTCAATATTTACGTCTTTCCACAATTTCCGGTTATTGAGTTACAAAAAATAATGTATAAAAATATAATTTGAAATTGAATAGACATTTTTTTGGTTTTCAATGTCATGTATAATAAATTTGTGTAATCACGAGTTCATGTGGATCGTGTTGTTTTAAATGTGCTTGGTGTAAACTTATCTCTTTATAAATTAACGGTATTTACTGACCTTCGATTTTGAAAGATGGGTAAGTCAAGCTGCACTGATATTTAAATTTTAACAGGCATACGTTTATTTATGAAGGCTGTTGAACGCTAACTTGATACAATTTGAGGGGTGATTCGTCCATTTAATTATTTTCATCAAGGAGATAAGACGAAGTAACTTTTCATAGATCTATTGATCTTTTTAAACCATACGATTTTTTGGTGACAATATTCTGTCAATATTGCAAATAATTTAAATGGTATTCATGTTTATTGTTCAATAATGTCAATAACGGATGTTTATATTATGTATTCATTTGTGTCTTTTAGAAGTCTCTCGATGCTTCCTGTGCGTGGTCATTGTTAACATTGTTCAGTGTCAATGGAGTCTTATCATTGTTGTATGATTTATATCAAATCTATAGTTGAGACCAGATAGCTTTCGATAGATAGATATATATATATATTTTTAATTTCTTATGAATCCATATTAAAATTTATGTCTGTTTGAAAATTGTATGCCGGCCAACTTAGACATATGATGTCAGATGAAAAAAATATATCTTTTATTGATACAATTATTTCGCTCGTTAACATAATGTTTAATTAGTATGCAAACATGCGTTGAATCAGTAACATGCTGGGGAGGGATGGTAAATCACGAGGAGACAAAGTGTTGCGCCTCCAACCGGTTGTTTTAATGTATATTTAATTCTGGTTCATATCTATTTACATAGCCATTTACCGAGTACTGTGTTATGGACATGAATAAAAATCATTTATTACTTATAAATTTATCCATATATGTATAATATATTGTGCGTGGAGACTTTGATCTATTTTTTATTTTAGCGGAATGTAATTTTTTTTTACAGCTTATACTTGAGTTATAAATTAATGAACATGATACATATATTTTTTTCATACTGTTAGTGTTAAGTTTTTTTTTCAAATAGTATTTATGTTTTATTCCACTGAATAATATTTTATTTTCCGGCTATACCTCATTGAAAAAAGCAGCTTAAATTGCTATCAGTTAACATAAGATGCGGCCTACTGGTGTATGTTGTTTTGTAAATTTTGAGTTGGTAGAGCTTAGCTCTGGTCATACGACTACAGCTCGAACGTGGACTGGCTCGACCGGGGAAGGACCGCCCTCTCACAGAAGATCAACGTGAAATAGCCTTTAATGGCTACGTTTTGTCTGATGAATTAGACAGCCGGTTCCCCTTTCCCTATTCCCACCCTTTCCTCTCCCTCTTATATAAACAAGGTCTGCAACACATTGTCGTTGAGCGACGGTGACTACCTTCCAACAAGAAGCCGTCGGCACTTCTGCCATTTTTCTATATATAAAAAATTAAATACAAAAGCGAAGCTGTACAGTAATTACAGTTATTTTTAAAAACACGTATATATCGAAAATTCTTCTTGTTTTTAATTAAATCAATATTATTTATTGTTAAATAAGAATGTTCACAATGCATTTATGAATTAATTTACAATCATAAGATCTGCGCAGATCGTAAAAAATTCATGCGTTCGCTTGTAGGTATAACAGAGATCGGAGGGCTCAGTTCTCGGTAAAGTATAAATTATTATAAGTACCGCATAACCACTCTAATACGATAAACGAGAACAAAGGAAAATGCAATGTGAGATCGTCAAATCTTCTTGATGTATAAGGTACATTAAGAAGATTTGACGATCTTTGATACAATCATGTAATTTTTCTGGATATAAAAAGAATAAATATTAGTGAAATAGAAAATGTGTAAAATAATATTGTCAAATGCTCTCAACTTTATAACGACCTGATTACAAGTTAACCAGTACGATATGGGCACTTAATTAATGTATGACCACATAAGAACATTCGTATGTTCGTATGTACTCATAGTATGTACATGGACACAAGGTGAGTCACTCAACTTTAGTAAGTATGTATAATGCGCGTTAACAACTGTTCATCGCCTTGATTAGTACTTCCCATTCGCACAGATTCTAGGCCTTTGTCGTACAGTGTCATCATTAAAGCTGAGAATACCAAGATTAAACTTGGGTTTTGAGGTGCCCTTGCTTATTATACAGGCTTTTGGGTTATCACAAATCTAAGAGGACATATTAATTAAATGTGGCTTAACAATATTTTGTTTGTACATCATCATACATACACACACAAACAAATACAAGCACACATCCATAACATCGGTAAAGAATACCGACATAGTTGCATAGTAGACACGAATAGTTTAACTAAAAAAGGTCTTTTAAAACCTTTGACTTACAATGTACCACTATCATAGAGCTGTTTTTTTTTATATCGAATATTATTTATTATTGTAATTAACTAACATATATTGTTAACTTTTAGGGATTCTTTTTATAATTAAGCTTCAGATTACAGTCAAACTTTACTCGGTAGATTATTCATTAACAGCTTTCGTGAATAACAATTAATGTTGTTCAATAAACAACCAATTACCGAAATGATTAAATTGTTGATCAGTGAATTCTGTTTAATGACTCACTTCACAACTGATGATGGCTTCCCTTCAGAGGACGATGGTCTACATTGTTGCATGTCCCTGAAGCACTCATTTATATTTCAAGTGCTTTGTAAGTTAAAGAAACACGACTTTTATAATGTCAAAAATATTTAAATATTATAGATATTTAAAAATAACACGGGTAATGAGTTATACAGAAGGATTTTTTAGTTATTCATTATGCAGTAAATTTTAATTCATTGTATAAATTAATACGGTTGAGTTATTAGTGTTATTG
>JAAAKD020000001.1:5839974-5859329 GCA_010014825.2 Danaus melanippus
AGGGGCCCCTTAAACCTACACTTGGGTCGCAAGTCCCAAGCACTGTTGAAGCTCCTCTCCCTGCAACGCAATGGACCCGGCACCCGCACGGTGAATCCATTGAGTGCTAAGAGGTTTCGTCTCTCTTATAAAGATGATTCAAGACTAAAATTGTATGAACACAAATTGCTAACGATAAGTATCAAATAGTAAGGTATAGTGTGGGTTCAAATTAAAGTTATTTATGGCCAAGAACAGTAAAACCTGGATGTATATAAAAAAACGAAGCTTTAGTGAATTATAAATCAATTTAAATGTAATTTCTTAAAATTAAGTAACTCCGTCAAACGAAACGGAACGAAAGATATTTTATAAAAGTATTTTCTTAGAATTTTTCAGATAGTATAACATGATTTGATTAATTCGAAGATGTCACGGATAGCGCACGGATCGCATTATGTTTCCGATCAGAAATAAGATTAAATAAATAATTGAAGTTTAAAAAATATTTTATAATATATTTACATAAATTAAAGAAATATATTTTCATAAATTTAAAAAATAATAGTATGAATATTGTCGCCTTGATAAAAAAAGCTTCTTTAAATATGTCCTTTTATTGGTAAACACTTTTATGACGTCCCATTTTTGAACATAACCTATAAAATAAAATAAATTAAAGCCTATCAGAGCCCACTGCTGAGCTCAGGCCTTTTCTCACATGGAGAAAGTTTGAGCATTAACCACCGCGCTTGCTCAAGACGAGTTGGTGATTTCGAACTTATAATTGTGAAATAATAAGTCCAGGTTTCCTCACGATGCTTTTCCTTCACCGTATGTCAGTGGTGTCTAAATACTCTTAGAAAGTACGTATGACTCGGAAAAATCACATTGGTACTAGCCAGGATCAAACCCGCGCCCTCGCATGTGAGGCGGGCCTTTAACCACTAGGCCACCACTGACTTATAAATAATCTTTTTAATTGTAAAAAAAAAATAATGATTATACATTAATTATTTATCCACTATGTGATAGTGAACTGGTATTTTTTAATGTTCTAATTATTTCAGTTTTGTCATTATAATAATAAAATGTTTAAATCTAAATTATTTCTCTCATTATTGGATGCCCTACAAATACAAGATAACTGTGAAATAAAGACTCTTTTAATTTATTGAAGTAGATGATGTTCTTTACTTCAATAGATTAAATTAATTATTATAAAATAAGACGTGATTTGATTGATTACATGCTTTGTATTATTAATTTTATATAATTCGCAGTGAAAACTACGCCCTTATTGTAAATTATGAGAATAATAAGTACAAGTTTCAACAAAATATTATCATATATTATTATTTTTTTAATAAAATTTTGTAATATTTAGAAATAAATACCAACTACAAATATTCTCAATTGTTACCTAAACTTAGTCTATATGTTTTTGATATTTTTTGATTACAATATTCTCTTTTTCCTTATAATATAGGGATGCCAATATGTAAAAAATGCCAGAATAACTTTAAGTACATCCGGTACGATAAAACTGAACAAAACTGAAATAAATGGCCTTGTATTTAATCCTAAAACTCGAAACTCGGGTGACTTATTTGATTTGATTTGATTTGTCTACTAAATAGAGAATTATTTCTGAATTGACCGATCAAGAACAAACAAAGATAAACCAAAATATTAATTACACCCAATAAAATGACAATTAAATGTTAGTGAGTCAATTCATAAACTCTACTTACTATAAACACATCGCTCTTTACTTAAATAAACTTCCTGTTTTCATAGGAACTACGATAACAGGGAAGCAAGAGTAGTTTGGTTTACTTTAATGGCAAATGTAGAACGAAATTATCTCGAATTTTTTTCTGATCTAAACAGTAGGTATACCAAAATAGTTGATAGTAAATAATTTTAGTGATAAAAATCCTAATTCCAGGTTGTTAGCGGTAGTTTAGGGAATTTTATAATGATTCTGTTTATGAATAAAAAATGTTTGTCGCATCGACCTCGTTCGTGGCACGCAAATGCGCAACGTTTCTTTTGCACGCTATTATTTTACAGCAATTTAAAAAACAAGCTTATCGTCAAAATAATAACTACGAGGTTTCCTTACAAATTCTTACACATTATAAATTTAAATGAAATAATGAATAACTCATAAACATACGATACTGTTTTGACCCATCGGTCAAATAACCATGTACGTCGGTTCGAAAAAATATCGAAAAAATATAGAATCGGATACTTAAATATTTCTCACAACTTTTGCAATATATATAAGATATATCTACGGTTTAACAGTTCGATGTATGACGTTTCTGAAAAACAAAAAATGTCCATAAATGAAAAAAAAAACGTATTTTCCTATTCTTTCTATACTTTCCTTTTTTACTTTCTCTTTTATTATTTCTATACGTTCCTATACTTTCCTTTAACTATAACATTTTACAAAAATTTTGTTACTATGTAAGACATATATCCACAGCTCTCTTTAGTTAATCACAACAAAAAAGATTTTACAGTGAAAAATACAGAAACAATCGTGGGTTATATAATAAATACAAGCCTTTACGAAGTTTAAAGTAAATATATAAAGTATATAATTTGTATAATATTGTTTCAGGCCGCTTGGGATTGGTTGATTCTGATATTAGTCATCTACACCGCAATATTTACTCCGTATGTAGCAGCATTTCAATTAAACGAACCGGATTTCGACAAACGCTCTCGTGGTTTCGGACAGGATCCTATTGTAGTTATTGATATGATAGGTAAAATTATGCAATTATCTACAAAAAAAATGCTAAAGTATGAGCGAGTTCATTTGTATTAACTTTAAAAAAGCTCCCCCTAAACTATTTTAAAGAACATACACTGATCAAACAGTGACACAAAAGCTTCGATTTACTAACACTGAACGAGATATATGTATGTTATATGTTATATGTTACATGAGCCATACCAGATCTAATATTAACGATTCTATTTTCAGTGGACGTGACATTCATAATAGACATACTTATAAACTTTCGCACCACGTACGTAAACGCTGCTGATGAGGTGGAGTCAAATCCTGGGAAGATCGCCAAACACTACCTTCAAGGATGGTTTGTGATCGATCTCGTCGCCGCCATTCCCTTTGACCTGCTGCTCTTCGGAACCGACACCGACGAAGTGAGCCACCCTTAACTTGCACAAATTCACAATATCTATTATATCACAAACACATGAATAAACATAGAATAGTGTCTAAAATAAATGCCTGATTTAGATGGTAACATCACCAGGCGATCAGTTGTCCGAAACGTAATTAGAAATACATTTAGATCCTTAAATTATAGAAAATTCAAACCATACGGCAGCAAAAGAACGTAGCAATTATAAATTCAATTAAAACCCTACGTATATTAATAAAAACATTCCTCTTATATAAGATAAAATCGCGAAACACGATTCACTCTGTTAAGAGAATGATAAAATGGGTCGTTAGAAAAGTAGGTCGAGTTATATTTTCACGAAGATTACTTAAAGAGGATGAAATATAAATCAGAATCGCCACAAACTATATTTTAAATGAACAAAGCCCCCAGTGTTATTTTCGGACAAATGAAGCTCTGGATAAAGTCTTAGCAAAATCACGTACAGTAGTGGAATGCAGTTTTCGCAGCAGTCACTCTCGAATATTGTTACACGAATATACAAATCGTTATTATGCCGATCACAAAGCCCCCACATTTTTATTAAAATTGGCCAATTACAATTTATAGTAAGATTCTTCTATGATTATAATGTATATTATGATTTTTACCAGGTAATTATGATTTCTAAAATTATTTTATTTTGTGTAATTTGTTCGACATTATGAGCTATTTTAAAATTTGTAGGCTAAATGCTATATATTCTTTAAAATGGATAATTATTTTTAGTTTATTGTAAAGTCGGTATGAGAGAGCCCAAGGTGGGTGCGTACTGAATTTGTAATACCGTTTCTTGTTACAGCAGGGGCTGGAAAGTGATGAGGTATACCATCTTTGTGAACTATTTTTATGTTGCTGCCACTCTATTTATTACATTTTAGTTTTTATATTTTAAATTAATATCCACTAGCCATTTTAAATCCACTAAGCGAATGAGTTAATGGAAGATGAGGACGCTTCCCATGAGCAAAAGTTGATTTTAAATTTACCACAGCGCCAAGTCTATGAAGTGCTCACTTGCTATTTCACAAGCTTCGCCACCCATCTCGAGTATAATCAACGGGGCGAAAAATTAATTAATATTGAAAGATATAAGACCTGCATTGGTTTTGACAGTAGCTATAGCTTTCGCTCTACCTCTAGTGCATAAATGCAATATAGTCTTCTGATATTTCCTATCAGAATTTGTTTGATGCAAGGTAGCTTAAATATATTATATAGTATTGACAAATCTCATTTGTTTCCTGCAGAGACGTAG
Organism: Danaus melanippus; assembly: GCA_010014825.2. Lineage (NCBI taxonomy): Eukaryota > Metazoa > Arthropoda > Insecta > Lepidoptera > Nymphalidae > Danaus > Danaus melanippus. Next base: position 5,844,424 of record JAAAKD020000001.1, read on the forward strand.
AACGCAACTAGAGGCAAGGTAAAAACGGCCTTCATCTTTACTGGCATGATATAAAAGACTTCGTTAAAATATTTCAGTTATTTTTAAAACACGATTCTTTTAAAAACGCCCTTTTGAAAGTATACTGCAATACATATATGTATGTATATATACAAATATATATTAGAGCAATACATTTTTTATTGAGAGAACACTGTCCTCAATAGTATTTTTTACTTTAAAGCTACTAACACAAGTACTATTATAAATTGAACTGAACACGCTTCAATATGTTTTGAATAATTATTGTTATGTAGGAAGGCCGTAATGAGCTTTGAACCCGCAGTAGGAAAACTCCCTTATATTTACAATTTAATTTAGGTCTGGCACAAATGATCGACAAAAATGTCTGCCGACCCTTAGTGAGTCAACCCAATGCAAATAATACACTAGGTATATTTAGTTAAACTATATATGTTAATCATACATATTGTTTTTTATAATATTTAGGCCATTGAACATGGTCCGATAATCAGTCGGTCGTCTGAGTTAGCCCTTAACAGAACATTTTCATAAGCTTATTGATTAATTATAACAATCTGTATTAAATGTGCAAATCACCAAGTGCACAGAGCTTGGTAGTAAATACGCTCACACTTCCCAGACTATTTTTCTGTAAAAATATCATTTTCACAACATAACAAAGCACTAAAATATATGTAATTTAATCATAGCATTCTTGTGGCACCCACCTTATATAGAAAGTCCAGGTAATTTGAAATGATATAGGTAGACGCTGTAGGACGGTCCTTTGAAATTATTATTTTTTGGTTTATTGTATTTTTGTTATATTTTTATAGGTATTTTTATTTAATTGGGAAGCTCTTTTGATTTCATATCTATTCTAGTAGAAATAAATATTATTGAATAAAATTAAAATGCTAATGTGTAAAGTAAAACAAGTATTTCGAGTTGTAACGTAGTTATACTTAATTCGAGTAAAATATCCGGAATCCCAATAGTTAATGTAGTACCGACCCTGACCTGTGAAATTGTATAATCGCCATCGTGCACTTGTGACATCACAATCATATTTGCGCTTAGTTTTAAGATAAATACTGTTTAAAATAATCACGAATGATAAGATTGTGTAATTTTATTGTATTGGTATAATGCCCTCAATTATATTAGGTTAGAAAGATCGATAACAATCTTAGTATGTTGCCTTGATAATTTTTAGTTAGTAATTACAATAACATGAGATATTAAAATCAGATTGAATATTAGATTTACAATTTTCTGCACCGCAACTATAAACAAGCCAGCTGATAGTTTGAGACATTGCTTGTAATCGCAGAACCTGTATGGCTGGGCTCCGAAGACGCTCGTATCGTAATATCCATAGTCAAACCTCTGCTTATTAAAGAGAATATCGCTGCGAAGCCTCATTAATGCTATTTAGTGATACGCGAACGTTCATATAATGCTTGGTTCGGGTATGCGGCTATGAGGTAGCTTTTTGTGGCGTGATGCAGCTCCCTCAATGTGCTTTCCGTGTTTACAGACGACGACACTGATTGGTCTTCTGAAAACCGCGCGTCTTTTGCGACTTGTGCGTGTGGCGAGAAAAATTGACAGATATTCGGAATATGGTACTGCCGTCCTTCTACTCCTTATGGCTACTTTTGTTCTAATCGCTCACTGGCTAGCTTGTTTGTGGTAAGAATTATTTTCTTATGAACTTAAAATTATAACAAATACGTAAATAAAATTATGATATAATAATATTATACTCAGGTACGCAATTGGAAGCTGGGAACGACCTCAGTTGCACGCCCCTATTGGCTGGCTTGATGCTCTTGCTAACGATGTTCAAGCATCGTATGATAATTCCACCGGCCCATCTATGAGGTACATCGGATTAAATAATTAAATCGGTTTTAATTTTTTTTTTTAACTTTATAAATAAATAAAACTACCGTATTTTAGATCGCGATACATAACGGCCTTATACTTCACGTGTACTTCATTAACAAGCGTTGGTTTTGGCAATGTTGCTCCAAATACGGATATGGAAAAGGGTTTCACGATATTCGTCATGCTTGTGGGATGTAAGTTATTTTGTAATTAAATTCATGATTCAAAACACTTTACATTACATAAACAATTTATATAATTACCTTACAGCTCTTATGTATGCTAGTATTTTCGGAAATGTATCTGCAATCATACAAAGGCTTTATTCAGGAACGGCGAGATATCATACTCAAATTTTAAGAGTACGGGAGTTCATTCGGTTTCATCAGGTAAGAATATGTTTCAATTTAAGTTTAAATTTATTATTTTGTTGTTAATGACTTTACTTGATACGTCCATTTATCTATCCAATATTTTAAAATAATTATGTGTGTATATAAAATTATTTAATCTTTAACATGTGCAGTTAACTTACACGATCATAGATGGGAACTGCATTTTTTTCTCACAGCACCACATTATGTCGCACGTTATTATAAGACTATATACATGTTTAATGTTATTAGTTCATATTGTATTTTTTAAATTTGAATCCAATTAAATTTGTTCAATATTTAAAGACTTTACATTGTTAAATATAATTTTTGTGTCAAATGACGTTTAAAATTATGAAATAAACAAATATATTTTAGTTATGTGTAGAAAATAGTTTTAATTTATAGCTTAAAACTATAATATAGATATTATTATTTATCTTTACACACAAAACAAATAAGAAACACAGGCACATATATATTTTTTCTTTTGTTTTCCTGTATGGCATTCGGGTATAAAGACAATAATGCCGCCCTTCCGTCATGTTATCTTAAAAACAGTTTAACAAGTATTATTTTAGGTAAATCAATTATTGTTGTTATAGATAACTAATCCATTGAGACAACGGTTAGAAGAATATTTTCAACACGCATGGAGTTACACAAACGGGATCGATACATCGAGTGTACTAAAGGGATTCCCTGAGTGTCTTCAAGCTGATATTTGTTTACATTTAAATAGAAATTTACTGGCTAATTGTTCAGCTTTTGATGGTGCTAGTCCTGGTTGTTTAAGGTAAAATAATATTATTTAGATTTTATTGTAAATTTAAACCTAAGGCCTGTTTATACATACATAAGTGTCAATTTCAATCAACTTTCTTTATGGCGAACATATTTAGTCTACTTCATAGACACGTCAGATGAAAAGATTTCTAGTATAATACTACTAAAAGAATTATTATATTAATTTGTATATTTCAGGGCTCTTTCATTGAGATTTAAAACTACGCATGCTCCTCCCGGCGAAACGTTAGTTCATCGGGGAGATGTTCTAACTTCCTTGTATTTTATCTCCAGAGGCTCAATTGAAATACTTAAAGACGACATCGTAATGGCTATATTAGGTAAGTTCATTTTATTTTATTTTACTTTGAAATCTAAAATTCAGTTTTCATTTGCAATATTGAAAGATTTTATGAAAAGTATGAAATGTTAACTTAATTTTATTAATTGAACAGGCAAAGATGACATCTTTGGCGAGAATCCTTGCATTCACAATACAGTGGGTCGCAGCAATTGTCGCGTACGCGCTTTGACTTACTGCGACCTTCACCGCGTCCATCGAGATGACTTGTTAGACGTCCTAGACTTCTATCCAGAATTCCGCGCATCTTTTGTGAATAGCTTGGAAATAACGTATAATATGCGGGATGTTAGTATAATTGATTCAATTAATGAATTTATAAACGTTAATGGTTGAATTAGCTTCGATACAAGCACTTGTCTCTCGTTGCCAAGTAGTCATTGCCAATAATATAAAGCATCCTAAACCACAACCATCGAAATGCCTGAAATACTAAGATTTCAATTTACTGTAATTAGTTTGACTGTATCATACGTATTAGGTTTTATACTTATTATATATTTGTAGGAAGAGCTGGGCGGTATTGAACCACGTCGTCGTATGCGCTATGAAAACCCATGCGACGCTAGATTACTAAGGGAGGCATATGCTCGTACAACTAGAAGACCACATACTGAGACGTTTGCTGAAAAAATGGTATTTATCAAACCATCTCAATTTTGTGGACATTCATTGATTTTTGCATTATTTTACTTCAGAATCAAAGGCATAATTTGTATATAAATTCCATTGACTTACATAGACTTGAACTGTTTAAATAGAGTAAGTTTTAAAGACCTGGTTGCAGGACTCTCAGTGTAGCGATGAAGACACCGAATCTCCTCCTAGTAGAGGAATTCTTGAATTTTCTGCGGAGAAAGCCGGCCAAGATGTCACGCCTCTCAACTTTAACTTCAGCAAACAACGCTCGACAACTCTCAATTCGATCACAGGTTAATATGGTTGTATAAACTCTCGGAATGTAGTTATAAGTATTTAAAAGATTAATAAATATTTAAAACGCTAAGTACAACAAAACGTTCCGTTAAACAAGTTGATGAATCTAGTTTATAATCGAGGAACGAATATGTGGTGCTTGGTGTTTATTCCCGAATTATTATTGATTATAGAGTAGAAGATGCACATAGACATGGAACGATGTGCAACTCCCCTTTTTAAATAAAGTCCCTAAGAGCATACAAATAAACATTTGTACTAAATCATCCTTTTAACTATTTTATTGTTAAAAATACCGAAGTACTATAAAGTAACGAATAGCTAATTTAAACTCGAATATTCATTCCATGTCTTCTAAAGGATGGTTTAGTACAATACATCTTTATTCTTCCTAGGTAGAAATACATATATTTACTTAAAATTTTAAGTATAGTATTCATTAAGTCGAATGAAATTGTGCGATCGGAGGAAAATTCGTATTCGTATTATATACGATATCCCATCATGATTAATCATTTGTTTAACATATTCTTGAAAGTTATAAAAAAACGAATAATAATTCTATAACTGACAGTGTTACGGCAGCATGTTTTACGCTTTTTGATCCCACATTTCTCCCATTCGATAGTAAACGGTGGGCGAGGAATGTAGGCACATATCAGTTTTTTTTAAATTATTAACATTAATAAGATAGTCAAAAGTATTGTTACATTAAATATATTATTATAAAATAATATAACGTCCACGTTCCTCCGTCACCCGCTCTGAGCGCGGCCCTTGTGTGCAGGCATGCTAGCGCAACTAAAACGGAGCTTCCCAGACCTCTACCACCATAAAACACACCAGCCGCTGCACAACAAGTACTGTAAGTATGCATATACAATCTCTAGTTGCATGATTCTACTGAGAAATTGTTATGCTATTCCTATTCGATATTAAGTTCTGGTATAAAATATTTAAATTTATTAACCTAATCATACTTTATGTATTCCATTAGAAAACGAAACTTAAAACGGGTATTTTTAACTTTTTATATTTAATATAAATAGGAGACATAAACATTTTCCAGCACAGTCAACACCTCAAACGTATCGGGGTCGTGCAGCAGTTCGCCGACAGTCTTCCGTTGGTCCGTTAAATGATACGTCACCATTAACTGGCGGTATGGCAGGCGAAGCGGCGGTCAGCACACCCGCTCACAGCGCTACGATGCCTGTGTCTAGTCTCAGCACAAACCCCAGCTCGTACTATACGAACGCATCACCCAGTCCGCCGGCGCCCGCACCCGTCCACGTATCCTGCGATGACATCCTCGCGCCTAGTGCCCCGCCATCTATAGGACGTACGTCACGCTCGGCTCCTCACTCTGCTGTCAACTTGCATCAAACTGGAAGACCTACAGCATTGCCCTTTACCTCTGAGAGGGTACAGACTGCGATGCAGGTAATTATATAGCTAGTTTATTCAAGTCTGTTGTAATGTCGTGGTGTTAGAAAAGGAATAACGTATGTTACAGGATGTCATATCGCCTCAGTATCAAAATGTAGGATCTGCAGCAACAGCATCGTCAGTAGCGACTATCCTGACAAGGTTAGAAGAATTAAGTAGAAGAGTCGCCGTCCTAGAAACTGGTCTCACCGCGGACGTCCGGCGGATTTTACAACTGCTACAAGCACGTGAGGCCTCCCATCACAACGTAGCCCACACACCTTCACAGCCTCTACCCAAGGCGTCATTATCAGTCCCCCAAACGAATGAGGTGTTAAACACTTTTGTTACGCAATAACTGGAAGTCATTCTCATTTGTTTAAAATATGTCAATATGTTGTAGAACCCGTGGGAATGGAACTGGATTGGTGATCGCGACCGTGTACGTAACGGGCGTGAGCGTGGAGACCGCACGCCGGGGGTGCAGCGGTCGGCGTCAGAGCCGCATGCTCCTTTGCCGCCGGCATTGCCGCCGCCCCCTCATTCACACTCGTTCTACAGGTAGTGTGAGGCAGGCGAGGCGAGCGCCCCCCGCTCCCGGCCCTCCACACGCTCGCTCGCTGAGTCCTCCTCGTGCGGCTCGCTGGCGGGCGGCTCACGGTCGCCGGTAGTCGAGCCGCCGGCGACGTCCGCGACGCTCGCGACGCCTGCTCGTTTTCACTTCTGTCGACGCATCGCGAGCACTCGCCATAACGACGCGAGGACCTTCCTCTGACGCGCCCGCCCCCCATGCATGGACCAATTTTATAATTCGTCGATAATAAATTGACACGTCCTCGCGTCCTCGGCTCTCGCTGAGTCCAATCGCGTTTAAAATTGGATGTTCGAAGCTGATAGCATCCAACTATAGGTCTAATTATCGGCCATGCTTATGAAACATTTGCATCGGTATTCATAACAAGTTACATGCGTGTTTCCCGCACATGAACAAAGATAAGTGGACGCATCGGGTGCTTTAATTTTTTCGTAGTTTACAATGATAATGGTTACTAAAACGTGACTAGCTGTACCACTCAATAGCACTTTCGGATAATATTCACATCGATTTAAATTTTGTATCTGCTCATGAATAAATTTTACCCGCGCGGATGTATCTGACTAAAAATTATAATTTTAAGTTTAGTTCTCAGCCGCACAGAACGAAGTTATAAGACTGAGACACTACGTAAAACCTACCTTCGTGAACTGTATTTCCAGAAGAGAGTAAACGATAAACGCTTTCTACCCGTCCTTGCTCCTTGCCTTTACAATGTAGCTAGGTAATATCTAACACTACTTTGATCAAACATTTTAAAATACTCCTTGTGGAAGTGCGTTTATGGAAATATGCTTGTCATTATTATAAGTGTATGTACTTACCACTTAACCATTGAAGTTACAGACTCATACGGATAATGCCTCAAATATTTCTATAAATCTAACTTGGTTTTATATAGTTCATTTAACTGAAGTGTCACCGACATGTTTTACTTTACATAAAGTTTTAAAAATACATTTCAAACAGCGACAAATTTGTAATTGATGTAAATATATATGTTCTGGCTCAAAAGGTTTACCAAACTCTGTTTGGTAGTAATTATTACAAAAATTAGGATCATTTTTGCCAATATATCATGTAAGCAATAAAATGTATTATAAGAGCAAGCATCCCAATACAAACATACTTATAAGCGCTTAATGCTAACGATTGAAGTGTTGTATTATAGTGCTTACAAGTTGAAAATGCTTATTAATTGTAAGTGTTAATTTTTTATTATTTATAGAAGACGTTTCAACTTAGATTGTTTTCATAAATTATTATTTAATTACGCACCTAAAGCACAATACTTAATTCACCATTATAAATTCAGTTCCTCAGTAACCAAGGAAAAAATTTAGTTGTACTAATTGCTTAATTATGCTAGTCGATATTAATGTACAAAAATACCATCTTTGACATAAGAAAAATTAAATTTATTGATTAATAATTTTTATATTTCTTATTTGTGATGGTTTCAAAATTACATAAACGAGTTTGATTTACATGTAACATTTATCATTTAATTAAATTATATATTTGTGTGAAGGTATGTTTGTACAGACATCGACTAACAATAAATTAGAGAGTTTTTTTATAAAATGAGAGAAATAGTATAAAAAGGAAAAAGGATGACTTCGATGAAAAATTAAACTGATAGAGTATTATTAGTTAGATTTAGAACTATAAGTCTGTCAATTGCAAAATGTATTTAGCTGCTATAACCTTTTTAATGTCTACAAATAATGTTGGTTGCTTTACCGTATATAATTAGTATGCCATTAGGTACCTAATTGCTTTAGTAGTTGTAGAATTTCAATACTATTCATAGTTGTAGAACTTTAATTAGGTCCCACTTAAAAAATATCATTGTGCAATTTAAAATTGTTTGTCCACTATAATATTTTTTTAGTTGTCGAAAGAATCACACAAATGGACGTTTCGTTTGGGCGACAGCAACAGCTAAATTCAACAAATAACAATCAGTGGTTGTATTCTTCTTATGTAGCTATCAGACTGATAAATATAGAATAAGAATTGAGAAATTATACATAACAAATATGAAAAATAAAATAAAAAATCAAATAAAAAAAGTCTCAAATATGTTGCTTAAAGAGTATCGAACGTAATATTGAATGAAACCGATGGGTTTTGGGAGTCATTTTAACAGTCTATTGATAGAATTGCAAAAAAAAAAAAATATGAGCTTAAAACAACAAAATAATTATAAATTTACGTCATATTTTGTTATAAGCGTGTGATGAAGCATGTTGTATTTGCTGTAATCACATAACTTTGCATTTATAATTTTATTTTAATATTTATGTATATAACTTAATATGTGTGAAGTTAAAATATTACTGTTAGACAAAATTAATCAAGTAAATTTATTATGATTAAAATAATACAAAAACCAATTATTTCATCAAACTATTTTTATTCTTATAATTTAATTACTACGCTATTCAGTTATGTTTTAGTTAATGTTAAACATTCGACAAGATTATTACATATTAAAATGTTATTACATATTTTAATTGAACTTCATAATCATTATACAGATCATGCTTTTTCGCAATTACTGTAATTTACATTTGGTCATAGTTCAAGCTCTGTCTGAAAATAGACGCAATTACTTTGGGCACATCATTTAAATTTAGATTAGTCTTAACTTTAATTTTTGATAAAGCACCATTTAAACAAATAAAGCTATTTAGAAACTTGTTTGAATTCGAACACCACATTTTTTGCTGTTATATGTAAAATAGTACTTTGTAGTCATCATTATGGCATCATTTATATCGGACTGTGACATTCATAAGTCGAGAGTTAGAAAGTAGCTTGGAGAGTAAGTTAATTTATAAACAAATAATTTTTTTTTTTAAGGCACAAAATATACACCGTATTAAAATCACCGGTTACAAATAATAATTACATTTATATGGTATATTAATTATTGCCTCTTAAGTCACGTTGTTTTATAATATTTCAACACTGAACCGATATAATACAAACAAGCTTAATGAATAGGTATTACAGCCATGTTCCATTATATCTCTCATTATAAATTATTACAATGTAAATAAATCAGGTGAATGAAGTTTTACATTCACCACATAGAAGAACAGAATTCACACATTATGTAAGAATAACATTACTGTATAATTAAAACCTTGTCGCTGTTATAAGCTCTAAAATTTAGTATAAGAAATTTTTATTGTGAGTTGTTCGCTTTATTTAAAAAAAAATGATGCCTTGACATAATTTTACTCACAAAACTGATTTTTTCATCTATGTAAAATCACAGATTATTGTTCTAGTAAATTATATTGATAAGTTTAGTATTTTATATTTTAAAATCATAAATGCGCAATGTTATATTTGCGCGATAATAATAATAATTAGTAATTTTGTCTGTGATCAACATTTTATATTGTTAAGCTGAAGAATAAGCGCACGTAAATTAGGTTTCAACACCAATTCTCATTTGTATTTTGTTTATTGATTACATATGTAATGTTTGAAATGTAAATGTTTTTATCATATTTATTATGTATAATATGTATTAAAATGATCTTTTTTTAAATACCATAAATAAAACGAGGAGTTATGACATTATTGACGTATTTTAAAGAACACACAAGTCGTGGAATTGTGAGAAGTTTGGCACACTAGGTTAAAAAAGAAAACAATATTTTATTGTTATACATTTTATGTAAACTATGTTGTTTTTGTGACATCTCAAAACCTGTAGTAGATGTAATTTTGTGATTCTGAGACCTATTATCTAGCTTGTTGGCATATTTTAAGTTTCCTTTGTTTATATTTTTTATAAAATTACATGTGATTATTTGAGTTTTTCTTGTATGTTACAGCACCGCATTGAAGTACTATTAACTTTTTAACATAATGTATAAAACTGTTACAAACGTTGATAAATTCAAATCATCATACGCACAATAAATTGCATCGCAAATGACAGTCTCAAACTGTTATATTGCTCACCTTAGATATATAGAGCGACGCATTTTCAAGCATTATTAACGACCTACTAGTTAATTTGAAATTTATTTTAGTTTGACATATTTTTTTATAGTTTTTCTCTATCACACATTGTTATGACTTTGAATCGGCACCTACACACTGATGGTTTAAGCGTTTTTTAATTCTAGGACGTCAACTATATCAATAGGCAATTTAATATGAATGGAAAACAATTAAATCGTGAATATTTTGTTAGAATTAGAAAAGGAGTGTTAAGGGAGTGGGTACAAATGTTTCTGTTTGTTTTTCTTTAGCTATTGGGCATGTTACATAAAAAAAAAACATTTTCAAAAATTAATTTATTTTTTTATTAAAAATTTTTCTTATTTTTTTACATGTTCATTTACAGTCTTATTATTTTATGTCAACATTTTATTTTGTGTCCCTCTTAAGTGATATATTATTATAGATATTAAAAACACTACATGGCTGACAGCTTTTAGCCAAGATAAACGAATGTGATTTCAAAAACATTTTTTTTTGTAAAACATTTTTTTTAAATTATAAATACACATATATGAGTTTGTAAAAAATTGCCTAATTATGTTTCTTTATACTTTTTATTAATCATAAGACACTAGTCCAGATTTTTATGCTTTTCAAAAGAAGAATAAAACTAATTAACTCATGAATGGGATATTCTTACATAATCTATCCCTTTGCCTAATTGAGTAGAAACCATATTCACAGCTTTATATTGAAGCTGTTGTTAATTTGTTAACATGTAACCATAATTTTGTTAAACATTTATTATTAAAAACAAAATAAACAAGCACCAACTCGATCTTGTATATTGTTATTTTTAAGCTACAGAAACTCTTTTTTTTTACATATTAAATTATAGTAGCCTCAGTACGAGTTACATCAACTACCTTAACACCGATAGGTGAACGTTTATTATTCATAAATCATTTTAATTTATTAAGGTAGTTTAATAAGGAATATTAACTCGTACTAAGGTTACAACAATGTTAAAATTTGTTATCATTGCTTTTATATGATTTTTGTTTATCTATATATGATTTATTATCTTTTACTTAAACCTTTAATATAAACGTAGGTATAGCAATATCTTCAGCTTATCTTAAATAAATAAGAAATGCCGTATAAGTAATTTTTATACAATATTATTAATAGATATTTGTTCGTTGTTGTTAAATGATAAACGAACCGAATGCTATTGTACGAAGAATATGTAAACTGAGCACTCTAGCCATATTTTATGTATAGTTGAATGAATAATGTGACAGCGCAAAATACTCGTTGAGTAATTAAATAAGTTCAATGATAATAAAAAATATCACGCACATGCGACTTGGTTTTTCATTTAATTTACATGTTTAAAATTTTTGTATTTGTTTACATTTATTAGTTATATTAGTTTTGGTATAAATATAGTTATATGTAGGGAACATACTCTTAATTCAATTTAAAAATATAAAAACCCCGGAACGCACCTGAAGTGACAGAATTGATAAGATTTTGCTTACTAACTTTTGCGCGGGAAAATATAGGTCGACGCGAAATGTGAGTAGTTTAGCAAATTAATTTAAAGTTGTTTAAGATGTTCTTATTCCATAAGTACATAAGCTTCGTTTTTACATAATAACTCATTATACCTCTTTAAAAGAAGTTCGTTCCAATTAAAAAAAGATTGGATATTAAAAGTTGTAGATTTATAAGTCAATTATACATTTTTTAATCATTTTGGATTCTGAATCCTAAATTCAAGGGTTGGATAACCTTCATAAAATTAGGTACACAGTTATATTCGTGAAAATAATGTTTGACTTCACTTAATTCTCTCTTCAATAAATTTAAAAAGTCTGTATACCCGTAAATCTTTCAAAAAGATCCGTCTACACTATAGCGACCGTGATGCATGTTGTTGGCTAAATAAGTGGAAAATCAGTGACCGAACATATAGCAATTTTGTTCCAGACTTCAAACCTCTGTGCCCACGAAATCTTGACTTCACAAATATTCTGTATGAAGCGATGCGTAGGTACTACAACTATACAGAATAAATACAGTATGTTTGCCGAATATGTAAGAGAAACATTGTTGCATCCTAAAATATTTTTAAAGGCTTAACTAATGCGAATTCAGATTATTATTCGTGGCATGCAGATACTCGTGTAAGTACTTTAGCTGCTAACGCTACCTTAGAAATTCATGATTTTTCATTCTTGTTTATTTATGTGAAACAATACGATCAGAGTGTGAAAATTGAATTATTACTAAGAAGGTAAGGTATCTTCTTAGTAATAATTCGATTTTCACAACTGAAGGCAGTTGGGGCGTCAAATATAAAAGGTTTTATTTGCTACAATTAGGGGAAAAATCTCACAACAATACCAAAAAACTAAGAACTGTTAAAAATTCTACCCCTTTACAATTTTAATAAAGTAATTTGCTAACTTTGTAAAAAAACGGCAGACAGTCAAGCTGTATATTTTGTGAAAGAAATATCGGAAGATACACAAAAATGTAAATTTTCCTGAAAAATATATACGTACGAACATATATACTTTATCATAGTCACTGATTGCAATGCTCTTAAAGCAACCGAAAATAACAAAGACTGCTTTCACGCTTTGTTAGATTGTGGCTGTATCTACAAGATTTTAACTTTAGTAGTCACTATAGAAATGGGACTATGTACAGACTTTCAAGTTTAAACCCAGTCGTTACTAAAGTTCATCAATAACCAGTCCACAGAACTAGCACAAATCGTCCAATTGGTAGATGATAAATAAAAATCAAAAGTTATAAGAGTTAAAATTAGATCCTCAGCGATACGTTTGTCAAAATGAACTCCTTTAGTCGTATTATCATTAATCTCTGGTATGCCATAATAGTAGATTTCTTTGTTTTTTACCCAAGGGTCACCGGTTAAGCCTTTTTAATTTTTTATAATCCAGGTCCAGCCTATCTGCCTATCTAGGTCCAGGTCCAGAGGTTTTCGATAATTCAGGGAACATACATAAAAAAGATTCCGGCGAATCTTTTTGAGTCGCTTAATAACAAGTTTACGAAATCTATTTGCCGACAATGAAGGTCATCCATAATAAACACTAAACACTTTAAATAATGCCACTGTTTCATTTAGTCCAGTCAAAATAGACATTCCACTTTGCATTAATTCCCAACAAGCTGGATTTTTGTGCATACTTTGAATACATCGCATTACAAATAATATGTCGAAAGTCTCCGTCGATCCTGTTGTGCGTTGTTTTTTATTCGAGATCAAAGATACCAAATTTGCGTTTTTTTGCGTATATGTCTAAAACAACATGAGCTATCGTAAAATGATTCACCAAAGTTTGTAGATCGTAAAATTTTCTACAAAAAAGATTTTGACACTTTCCTTCTACAAAGCATCGCTTTCGAGATACCATGACTTTAGACTGCAGAAAGGTCGGGTTTTCGACTGCATGCACATATTTCCGGTATATATCCTATAGTATTATAATCTATAGTATTCTCAACCGCTCTTCCTTTTCATTTTTCTTTTTATTCTCATACCAAGCTTTTCTGAGGACGTCATGCTGATTGCCGATGAAGCAAATGAATGTTGAACTTCCTAATTTCTCAGTTTAATGATTCTGAGTGAGATGATGAGTACAATGATTCTATTACTATATTTAACTTGAGTTTTGAATTAATTGTTCTATTATCGATCGGTGGTTTGGTTTGAAAATATCTTTCAATTCTTGTATTAAAATTTAAAAATAATCAGAGGTGGTAATTAAGTAATCATTTCAAAAGTTGTAGAGCCTAGCTGTAGTCAAGTTACTACAGCTCGAACATGGGCTGGCTTGACCGGGGAAGTACCACCCTCTCACAGAAGATCTCAGAGAAGAAGTGAGAGAGCCGGTTGCCTCGCCTTTTCCCTATTCCCACCCATTCCTGCTATATAGGGATATCCCTATTCCCACTCCTTCCTTTTCCTCAATAATCAAGGTTTTCAACGCTTCCGCAACATCTCTGTTGCGGATGTCCATGGCGATGGTCACTACCGCCCATCAAGTACGCCGTCTGCTCGTTTACTAAACCAATATATGCCATATATTAACAAATAAAAAAAATAGATAACAGTCCCAGGTTTAAATAAATTGTTTTTATGCTACAGCATCATTCGAACTGAAATATAAAATAACTATTTAAGCCATCATTCCGTTGATATGTTGGAGAACCATCGATATACTTCTTCTTCATCCTGGCAATTTCCCAGCTTTAGCCAGGGTCTGCCTTCCTGCTGAAACTCCTCCACTTTGCACGGTCTTTAGCATCCTCAGTGGTAAGTCCATTGGCTCTCATATCCTGCTTCACGTTGTCCAACCATCGCTTCCTTGGGCGTCCTGGGGGTCTCGGTCCAGGGACAGACATATTCAGGCAAATTTTTCCGACGTAGTTCTCAGGCCGGCGTGCAACGTGACCATACCATCTCAGGCGACTCTCTTGAAGCTTATCCGTTACGTCACGGACTCCAAGACTACCT
>JAAAKD020000001.1:5859429-5869637 GCA_010014825.2 Danaus melanippus
GACAAATATATGAAATATATACTCAGTAATATTGGCAAAGAGTTCTATTTTCAAATTTTAGAATTATTTTTTTATTATATTGTTTATAAGTGGCCAGTTCTAAGAACTTTCAGTTTGACCCTCGTATATAAATATATTCCTGCTCCTAAACTGTACCTATAAATCTTACTGCACGGTTTTTATATTATTCGATTACTATTCAAGAAATTTTTATACGTTTGAACTGTATTAAAAGTGTCTACAATATTAATTAAATGGGTGACTTTGTGTTTTAAAACCACACTGAACAGATAGGCATTATTTATTCGTGTCCATTCTAAACACCCGAAAACTTTTCTTCTATACATCACTTTGAATTTACTTGCAACACTATCGCATAATTCCTAACAATCGATAGTTTAAAATATCGATACTATCGATAATATTGGAGGTGTAACTATTGATAGTATCGATTGTATTGCCATGTGGCGGTACTATCGATAGATTATAGTAACTATCGGCTTTGCCTTTACTATCGATTTAAAATCGAAAGTCTATCGATAGTGGACTATCGATATACAACACTATTCCGTTGTCAATTTGTCACCTGAAATTAAAAGATTATCACATGTTTTGATTCAAAGTAAACATCAAAATTATAAGTACCTATATCGTCAGGGTTCTACCTATTACTACAAAATGCCGAATATAGAGAACATTAAGTGTCATAAGTGTCGGAACATATTGCTCTCAGATTTTGGCAGTGTATACAATTCAGCATTGTGCGGTGACCAAAAATGTAGCAGCTATAGTACTAAAAGTTTCACTTTTCTTCACGAGGACAATTTACCTAAATGGATACGGCTTAAAATAGAAGAAGAACAATGGACTAGAGGCAAATTATATTGTGAAAATTGTGGTTGTAAAGTCGGTACGTTTGATTTTGTTTATGGAAGAAAATGTGAATGTGGAAATTCGGTCTTGCCTCCCGTTCATTTCATATCAAGTCAGGTGGATGTTCCCATAACACTAAATTTGTCTAAAAATATGAAATAACCTTGATACCAACCATAGCTATCATTTCAGAAGTGAGAAGAGAGTCCTTATTTTTGTAAAAAAAATGTCATTACTCTCATTATTTAGTCATATATTTATGTTCATTTGATTGTTATTTAGTTTAAATATAGGAATAATATATTTTACCATAAGTTAATTTGTATTAACAGGTTACAAAAATAAAATGTTTTCATGTGACAATTAAATTATAAATGCTTGTTATATAATCTCATAATATTATATCTAGAACATTAATATAATGCTATATAGATTCAAGCACACTTTTTTCAATTATAAGGAGAAGTAAATGCATTTAGTTAAGACAATTGATTGGATTGCTAAAGAATTTAATGAAGTAATCTAAGTAAATGATTTTTTTAATGTAAATTATTATTTTTATAAGATGTTTTTGTAAAAAAATAAATGTTCAATATTTACTAAGCCTGTTGCAAATAACATAAATTGTTCTATAAACCAACTGATAATGGTTGGAAACTTTTGATTCTTAAGTAACAATAGTGAAATAGGAAATATAATTCAAATAAATAACACTGAGAAAAACAGTTATTTTACTATAACTTGTGGGAGACAACATTCAAAACCTTTCCTTAATGAAGTTCCTGATTCTGGCACAACTTGCTAAACTTTATTATAAAATTTTTTAACAAATCTTTCAAGAAACTTTATTCCTAAGAAAAAGATATATTTTTTTAATTGTTTATAACATACATAACTGTTTAAGTATAGTAGTTCTTTACATTCATAAAAAATGGTGTCAATTGTCTGTTAAGTAGTCCTTTAAATGTTGATGGCAGTTATTAATAACAGCACGCTTTGTTTTTATGGAAATTTTTTCATTGACAATTATGTGGATTGTTTTAAAAACACTTTAATTTTCATGGTGTTGAGAGCCAGACTTGCTCACTAAAATTTACAATCAATTATAATCCAGTCAATAAAAAACAGGACTCCATGATGGGGTCTTTAGCTCTGATGAACATTTGTGTCTAACAAACATTAAATTTAATGTAATGAGATGGTATCAATGTTGCTGAAAGCACCATTCTTGGTAAAAGAACATATACTTGAGAATGGGCCTAACCACTAAGTATGACATGTTAATAAACTTGTAAAGCTTATTTGTTACCCTTTTTCATAAAAGTATGGCTAAGTCACTCCTTCATAGCTAACATCCTATGCTACTATCTCTAAAATTCCTAAATGACATTATCAAAGCCAATAGGGTTCAGTACTAGTAGTAGTAGTAAAAAAAGAATTGTGATTCTCTTATTGGCTGCAAGTCATAAATAATCTTTAAAATATGATTTCTATGCAAAGAATGAAAATTCAGATTCCATATTGGATTTTAAAAAGGATCAAAAATTCTGTTTCATTCTCAAATAATATTTCTATACATTATGCATTCAATTACAGTAAAATTTTGTAGGGTTATGAATGAAAAAAAAAAGAAATTCATATACAATTTATATCTTATTCAGATGCTTAAAATATTGTCAGTAACAATAAAACTATAGGATGTCCAATTTTTCATTCTACAGTCATCATATTACTTGCATTTTCATTTCCTTCAATATCTCGACATGTAGCAGCTTGTAACTCACGACGGATCTGAAATTATAAGTAATATTTGCATATTCCCCATATCAAAAGTTACTTAGCTCATTTTTATGAACAATTAAAAAACGATTACAGTTATAATATTTTTACAATAAAATTTTTTTTGTTAAAATAAAATTATAATTCAAAAGAATGATAATTACTTCTGGGGTTATTGTTGAATGTGTCTGTTTCTTCAGTAATTCCAAAAGAGCATCTCTTTGTTCTGTAGATATATCTGCCTTATAACGCTGGACAAAAGTTAAAAAAGCTTGATGCCAGAGTACAGGTAACAACCTTGTTTCATTGTGGAACCTTAAATAAAAGTAAGAAAAAATAATAGTTATGCTGACCTCTACATTCAGACATGTTAATAAATTTTCAAAAAGAATCTCAAAAATTATTATACACATATTATATAATTTTTTTTATTTCTAATTTCTTCTAATATGTACAAATGTTATAAACCATACTAGGAAAAGACAACAAATAATTAAAATAATGTACTAAATATGTATATTTAAATGTTTCTTTGATACTAAATTAATGACAACAATATTTTTGCTTTTTATTTTCAAATACCTTAAAAAGTGAAATACCACAGAATCCACCACTCTGTATGGCAGTGCATATTTCTTATCAAACAAAATCCTTAAAAATATTGAGTTTGCTCCAGTATATTCCATTTCAGCTATTTTTAATAAGGCTGCACTGGAATGAAGGACTGGTACTGAATTCCGAGCCAATACTGAACCCACTATTATAGCCTCCCTTAAAGTGCAATCACCAGCCTATAAAATTAAAATTAACATGAATATAAGAATTTACTGTAATTTAATATAATATAGTAATTTAAAAGTAATGTGGACAATATTTATATGTATTAAATTTTTTTTATATTTATGTAGGTACTCACTTCCAAAAGAGGTAATAATATTCCTTTCATGAATGCACCAGGTTTGAATAATGCTTTTCTAAGAGCCTGGTATAAATGGAAATTTAATCTTTTATATTCTGCAAGGTCATCTCTAATTCGGGGCAAAAGAACTAAATTGTAAAACCTCTGAGCCATCTTTTCTTTTAAATTTGATGCAAAAATTCTTGTGGCCTAAAATTTATAAAGCTTTATAAAACAGTTGAAATCATTAACTCTAAACATTTTATGACCTTTGTATAAACATATAATTATTAATTATATTTAGGTTTCTGATTAGAATATTAATTTAGTTAACAAAATATAAGTAAAATGTGTTTCATTACATACTTGATACATAGCCGCTGCAGACCAAGTTGTGGGTTCAGTTATATAAAGTATTTGTTCCCAATTTTGTAAATGTGGTATCATCTTAAAAGCTTTTGGTAGCTTTCCTGATCTATACTTTTTCAAAACATCCCTGACACCTTCATACATTGACTTAATCCTAGTAATTATTAATTTAACATAGTATAAAATGTAAAACAAATAAAACATGAAAGTTATTGAAATACCTTGGATCAATATTTTGCAATTTTAAAGTTTCAACATCAGAAAACTGTGTCAGGATTTCAGTTTGTTTATCAGTTATTTTATCTTTTATTATATCTGCAAGTGTCCTGGTTTTCCCTGGCTTAGCATTCATGAAAATTTTTAAAGCTTCTTCATCATCCTCATTGATTTCAATGTTATCATAATAGTGATCTGGCTCCAAATCATCCTTGTCCGAGCCATCTTCTGGATCAGATGTGGAATCTGTATAAAATAATTAATATTTGGTCATAAAGTTTTTATAGACAATATTTTAATAAAATGTAATTACCATTAAAGATTGGTGACGTTAGGGAAGCAGATACAGGTGCGACTCCATCAGTAAGCTCAGTTTGCTGCTTTCTAGCAGCTTTAAGGATTTTCTTTGAAAGGTCTGCATTAACAAACTAAATACAAACATGTTAGATTATTGAAAAGCATACGAAAATATACATTTACTATTTATTGGTACGTACATCATCATCATCATCAATTCTATTCCTCTCCTTATTCCTATTTTTATTCTTTACAGCATTTGTAGCCTCAATCTGATCAGCAAGGGCTATATTCCGACCTATTTCAGAGGGTTTAAATTTTTTTGCTTTGCCCATTTTGATTACTAGTAATAAAATATCGAAATATTTCTTTAATTCTACCACACTACACGTGCTATTTCAATTTGAACTTTGAAGGAGTCAAATTGACATAGTTTTTTTTAATATATTAGGTCACTTGAAACAAGTCTTTTAGGACTAATTGTCACATTTTACAAGTGTCAAAGTATTAGTTAAAATTGGAAGCCAATTATTTTTTCTGTTTTAATATTTTTTTAAGTAGTCTTTTGTGTTTTTGAGGTATTTAAAGCTTTTCCCAATCATGGAATAGCTATACATACCATGGTATCATGTCTGTGAGAAGGCTCAAAAGGACTCGTACCCAGACCAGTAAAAACATTAAAAAAAAAAACTTTCTGTGAGACGTGCTAACTTTATTTGCTCTTCAATGTTATAACACATAAAATACACATTAGATGTTTCTAATATCTATGTTATTATTTAAAATATTTATTTTAAAACATCTGAAGTTTTTTTTATATGAAGAGAAGAAAATCCCAATACACATTTCTTATTTAGTTGGCATTTATATTAGGTTAAACGGTTTATGCAAAAACTGGACCTAAATTAAATGTTGAATTACGAGTAAATTGTAACAATCTGTTGTCTTGCCTTGTCTAACTGTACTAAAATCCTTTTCGGTGTCTACTATAACCCTTCTTCACTAATTAATTACTATCCTTTTTTTGAAAACCTATTAAGTAACCTTAACCCAAGTTACAGCCACTCTATAATTATGGGAGATTTTAACACCTGCTTACTTAAAGGCGACACTAAAAGCAGGCAACTAATATACAACGGAATCCCATAACATAAAAATTTTACCCCTAATGGCAACACACCATTTTCCTGGCTCTTCACCTTCACTTCTGGATATTATAATGGTCTCTTCTCCGGATTCTGTCACTAAATTTGGCCAAGATGCCGCTGACGCCTTCTCGTATCATGATATGATATATCTTTCATATAAGATCCGTCCTCCTAAAGCGAAATTGAAAATACTTCTGCAGCGTAGTTTTGGCGGAATGGATCGAAGCCGTCTTTGTGACGATGCTTCAAAAGTAGATTGGTCTGCGGTTACTGCTGCCAAAACAATTGATCAAAAACTCGATGTTTTCAATTTGTTAATTACGCAGCTATACGATAAACACGCGCCCATTAAACCCATCAAAAGAAAGCAACTCCCAGCGCCTTGGTTGAGTGATAGCATAAAGGACCTGATAGATAAAGAAAACAAAACAAAGTATAAATTTAAATTGAATAACTAGGATTCTAACAGGGAAAACTATAGTAAAGCGCGAAATCCATGGAATACATTGTGTAGAGATGCTCAACGACGCCATATTTTCCAATCTGTCGAAAACGGCGGCACAACAAAAACTTGGAAATTTCTTGAAAATCTTGGAGTTGGTAAATCTTCTCATAACACTTCTATAAATATTGATATTGAACTCCTTAATCAACACTTTGCCTCTTCAACCGCACTTAATAGCGACGAAAAAAATAACACAATTAAAATGATATCTTCTTATCCAACTCCTAGCTTTCCTCTGTTTAGTTTCGCATCTTTCTCTGAATGTGATGTTAAAAAGAGCATAATGTCCATATCCTCGAATGCTGTTGGCTCAGACTGTATCAGTCGTAATATGATCATTCCCATCCTTGACATTGTTACTCCTGTTTTAACGCATATTTTAAAATTCTCCCTTGCTTGCAAAAAGTTTCCTGATGCATGGAAAGATGCACAAATTACTCCAATTCCCAAAAAAAGTAATCCCCAAACAGCTTCCGACTTTCGTCCTATTTCTATTCTCCCTTTCCTTTCCAAAGTACTTCAAAAGCTCATTTTCCAACAACATAATACTTTCCTCAATGAACACTCTCTTCTTGATCCTTTTCAATCCGGTTTCTGTACAGGTCATAGTACGACCACAGCCTTAGTTAAAGTCACAGACGACATTAGATGGACTATCGACAATAAACAGCTTTGAATTTTAGGGCTCCTAGATTTCAGTAATGCATTCAATTGCGTCGATCATGATATCTTTTCGAGTCTGTTATGTTCTTTAAACATATCTCCATCAGTGAAAGATTGTTTTCAGAGTTACCTCAGGGGCCGAAGACAACGAATTCGTTTTGACGAGGCTTTCTCGTCATGGTGTGAAGTCCGTGCTGGGGTACCTCAAGGTGGCGTGTTGTCTCCTTTACTTTTCTCTATCTTCATCAACTCGATTACTCATTTGTTCTCTTCTCTCTATCACATGTATGTAGATGATATTCAAATTTATCGACACTCAACCATTGAGAACCTACCTAACGCAGTTGCTGCTATTAACAAAGACCTAGTGGCAATCTCTAAATGTAACTGTCAGTATGGCCTTAAGATAAATCCAACAAAGTCACAAGTGACTGTTATTGGTAGCCCGGCTATGACTGCAAGAATTGATTGGGCGAACACTCCCCAAGTTGTATACAACGGCACTAATTTATCGTACTGCTCAACTGTTAAAGACCTTGGCATACATCTTGACCGAACACTTTCCTGGTCGATCATTTAACTGAAATTAGCAAAAAAACATACGTGTCATTATATTCCCGGCGGCGTCTACAAAATGTATTACCAATTCCTACCAAAACTATTCTAGCAAACTCCCTTCTCCTATCTATTCTATCTTAATTTAACAGAGGACCAACATAATAAACCTGAGCGATTACAAAACCTAGCTATTCGGTTTATTTTCGGTCTCCGAAGGTATGACCATGTTTCAGAATTTCGTTCAAAGCTCAAGTGGCTTCCTATACGCTGTCGCCGAAACTAGCATACTGTCTCTCTTCTGTACTGTGTGTTGTTTAGTCCCACAACTCCTTGTTACTTGAAAGAGAAATTTGAATTTCTTGGAGATCAGTCAAGCATACGATCATCACGAAACCCCATCCTAAAACTGCCTACCTATAGCAGTAAATATTATAAGCAGTCCTTCACTGTGCAGGCAATAACACTTTGGAATGATTTACCACTAACCATAAGACAATCTAAATCGTTACAAATATTTTGAAAATTCCCTAAAGAGATTGTAGCAGCACGTACACACAATAATAACAATAGTTTATTTATTTAAAACATCGCGAACGTTCTTGTCGCTGGAGTTTACGACGCTCTGTACGTTGAAACGGTAACAAACTGATGACGGGATGCTGGCCTTTCACTAAGATGTAGTCTTCTTCTTCTTCTTCAGTAGTGGCGTTCCCAAGAGGTAGTCACTCCGCAGCGCGCGCAATCCAAATGATCGACGCGCAGAGTTGAGTGACATATATAATTTAGTCACACCGTCAACGCACGTATACTCACAAAGATGCCAGTTTAACGCATGCGCAAAGATGTCAATTTAACGCATGCGCATTAAAGACGAAACATTACCTTATGTGCGGCGACCAATTAAAACGCCTGTTTTAATGTAGACATCCTTATTGGATAATTAATCAATTTTTTTAGTATAAATACTTGTAAATATTTCAAATAAATCATTCTTTGAACAACGGATTAAGAGTATTATTTTCTCTATCGACGCAACTCTTAAAGTGGTGACCCTCGAAAGAACAAGAAGAAACCTCTGAAAACAAGGAATCCGTATGAATCCCTGCCCGAAAACCGTAAAATATTAAAACATGGAAACCCAGGCACCTCAAGCTCTCACCAGCTCTCAAGCCGTCGCGGAATTATCCAGCATAGCGCTGTCAATGCGCATACCTCCCTTCTGGCGTGAAAACCCACGGCTGTGGTATCACAGTTTTGAAGCAGCCACTGACGAGCTCAAGAAAAGCTCTGCTCAACTTACGCAGATGGTTCTCGTACAACTGGAGAAGCCCGATATTGAACAAATATCAGATATCTTATTCAACGTGCCGAAGGAACAGCAGTACCAAGTCATCAAAGAGCGACTTATCTCAGTCTACGAGGAGTCGAACAGCCGTCAGTTTCAGAAGTTATTAGCTGAAATGGAGCTTGGAGACCAAAAACCGACTCAGTTACTCCGACGTATGGAGAACGAACGCTCGAACTCGATATAAATCTATGACGACCGTACAAGTGGAAATTCATAGTTGCCGATGTACCAAAGCCTATATTAGGAGCCGATTTTTTAAACTATCACCAACTCATCGTTGATATCAAGAATCGAAGATTAATCGACGCCGTAACGAATTTACGAGTAATCGTGCCGATTAAATCAACTACTACACCCACAATAAGAAGCATCGACATAAGCAACTCGTACCACGACGAACTCGCTGAATTTCCCGGCATAACAAGACTTACCGCAATTAAGCTAGGAACTAAAATCAACGTCGAACATTATATCGAAACTACGGGACCTCCAATCCACTGCCGAGCACGACCTATACCGCCGCATTGTTACGTAACTGTTAAAAAAGAATTTGAGAATATGATGCAACAAGGACTCTGTCGTCCTAGTAAAAGCGCATGGTCATCGCCACTTCATATTGTACCTAAAAAGAATGGGGATATAAGAGTGTGCGGTAACTATCGACGACTTAACGCGATAACCAAACCCGATCGCTACCCAGTACCGAGAGTCAAGGACTTCACACATTATCTCTCAGGTAAATCCATATTTTCAACAGTCGATCTCAACCGCGCTTACCAGCAACTTGATGTCCGTGCTAAAGATATTGAAAAGACAGCATTCATAACACCAATGGGTTTATTCGAATTCCCACGAATGTATCCCGGTTTGAAAAACGCCGGACAAACTTTCCAGCGATACATTCACGAAGTGCTCCGAGGACTCGATTACGTGTTCCCTTTCGTCGACGATGTCTTAATCGCTTCATCTAACCAGACTGAACATCGAGAACACCTCCGAACAGTATTCACACGATTTCAAGAGCACGGAATCACTATAAACCCCGCGAAATGTAATTTAGGACAACAGCAAGTCAAATTCCTAGGATACATTGTATCAAAACAAGGCATCAAACCACCCGATGATAAAGTCACGGCTATCGTCAACTATACGAAACCGAAAACAGTTGAAGAACTACGACGCTTCTTAGGAATGTTAAATTTCTATAGAGATCACATTCCAAACGCCGCCACTATACAAGCTCCGCTAAATTTATATCTACACAACGTTAAGAAGCGCAATAAAACCATAATCGAGTGGACCGACGAAACAACGCAAGCATTCGAAGCATGTAAAGTTTGTATCAGTAACGGGACTTTACTCGCTCACCCGTCTCACGAAGCAACACTCGCAATATTCAGTGACGCCTCAGACAACGCCGCCGAAGTCGTACTACAACAGTACATACATAATACATGGCAGCCCCTCGGTTATTTCTCAAAGAAATTCTCAGACGCTCAGAAAAATTATTCAACATACGATCGTGAATTACTTGCTATATATATGGCAGTAAAA
>JAAAKD020000001.1:5986214-5997204 GCA_010014825.2 Danaus melanippus
TGATTATATTTGACATTACAAACTATTAGCATGAACTGATAGCAGATTTGTAAACCGATGACTATTTTGATGCGTTTTTTCGCAGGAAATCAGAATTGAAAACATTACGTTAGCTTTAAATTCAAATCCGACTTAAAGTTACTGATTAAGGTTGATACGAGTACCTATCGAGATAGCAAATGCTATTATTTGTCTTAATGCCAGCTGCAAATATAATTAGATTATTATAATCTCTCTACTTCCTAATATGTTGTTTCAAAAACAAATATATTATTAAAAAAATATATTTGTGTTCATTTCATAAATTGCTAGAAAATAAATAACGTCGAAAGTATCAATCACTATAAAATATGACGTTTCAATGATCCATCGATAAAATATAATATTTTTTATAATAACTCATATATAATTTTATGAATATTAGTTACAAAGACTTCAATGTGCATTAGATCCTCAAAATTCTTAAAAAGGAATTATTTAAAGGAGCCCTGTTATTGAAATGATTCAGTTCTAGTAAAACCGTCTTCCAATCTGCTTGGCTTTATAAATTATGTTTTTATACTAATAACGTTTTTTTTACTAGCGACTCTACCTGCAACCAACCAACCAACAAAATTATTAGGAAAAATACTTGTTTTGATATTCATGCGCTATGGTTACAAAAATTCACCCACAATGATACTTTATTTAATCGAAAAGAATAACAGAAACTCGAACATTTATTTGCTTTGTATAAAATAAAAGAAAAATCGTTACTAATTTTATTATAAAATTACAGCTAATTATTAAGTTTTATAATCATATTATTCATTGTTTACGTATGCACATACGGTGATTTGTGTCGTAACAAAACAGAATTCGTCATAGTAAATTAGAAAGTGTGTAAGTATGTGCGTACACATATTGTACAGATCAGTTAGCACCTCGAACTGAGTTTTTATACCAAGCTCAATTATTGTTTTAATATTTTTCTTATTTAGTCGTTATAATTAGTGTTAATACGTTATTAAAAGTTTTCAACGCTCAATGTCCACATAAAATAATTATGTTTTAGAAGTCAAAAGAAATAAATATCAAAGTTTGAATACGTAACATCGTTTCTTGACCGAGCGGTATATGACGACACAATAAATATTTATGTATTTTTTATATAAAAAACTGGACTCACCGTGATAATGACGTCCTTAAAAATCAGTTTTGTCGTCTACACCCAAAACAAAATTATAACGAATATAATATTCCTAATGTTTTGTGTAAAATCCACTAATTTTTTTTACTGCAGCTGCAGCTAAATGAATATATATTTATTTTATTATAAAAAGCTCTCGTAACGGAACGTCCTATTGCAACCAGGTTCTGAGCTAAACTGAATGAGAGGTAGACGCTATCCTCTTTTATGTCAGTTGTACTGTAAACTGGTATACGCTCCGACCAGTGACAGCGGATGGCAAACTAAATGCAGCACACATTTATCAGCTTGCTCATTATTTATCAGGAATTGGTCTTATTACCATCGATAATGACCATGGGTAAATCCAGCTTAGGCACAGATTAAAATATTATATTCAACCTTACTTAAAAAAAATAATAATAAACAGTTCGATGACGCAAAGGTAAAATGCAATTCACTTTTTTCCATTTTATAATTAATTATTCAAATAAAACTAATTAATTTGTATATATAAAATCATATGTATATAATAAACTAATTTTATCAACAATGTCAGAATATAAGTATTGTATATTTTTTAAACAAATTCTCTATATCTCTGACAGAAAGAGGTTTTCTGTTCACGCCTACTTTAATGATCCAAAAGCTGAAAGAATAGTCATTTCGTTCATGACCTTAGTGTTAGTAGAACACTCACATACATTTAGAAATGTTAGAAAGTCCGAGATATTCTCATGATTGATCTATTGTTGGCCTCTTATCATCTAGTTGATTAAATACGACCTCAATATAATTGTACTAAACGGTTTGTGCTAGACAATTATTAATTTGGACCAGCGAAACACCGTTCAGATTTAAAATTCATAGTATTAAGTGGATTTAAAAAATGGTCTCTTAAAAAGGACAACTGCTTGATGTTTAAAACGTGTTCAATAAATAGACTCCAATGTGGATGTTTTTTTATGTAGTAGGTGACAAATTCTGTTAAACTAAAAAGGATAATTTCGAATCATTATTTATTAATGGATGTTTTTTTTGTCTATATCTGTGACAAGCAAGTATTTTAATCTTCTTTTATTTAACTTTTTATATTTAAAGACCACGTCTTACTCAGTTCATTTTTGAATAAAAATTCTTTACATAAGTAAAGCCATTATCCCCATACGGATATAATGTAAAGACGCCAACATATAATTTAAGATTAATATTCCTAATGTTAGAAAATAATCTTATTCAATTGACGTATTGGAAACAGAATTAAAACAAACCAAAAGTTAAAAGTATTAATTCCTTTTTGATACACTTGTGACTAATTTATTTTACCTAGGTAATACCGATGTTTAGAATAAAACATATAACGATAAATTTTGTTGAACGTTTTAGCACTAAATAAGACACAAATATACACTGCTTATTTTCCGTTATACCCTTCGAAATGTTTTCATTTAAATACACATTTTTTCAACCAATATTAATCATAACAAATAAAACTGGGAAGTTGTATATAAAAAGATGATATGCTTACTAGATTTTGCTATTTTAAGTTTAGTTAAATGGTCACCTATGAAAAAAAAATTACTGATTTGTCGACAAAGTGGACTGATTACTTTAAAATTCACGATGTTCTAATTTATCCCTATCCTATCCCTGTAAATTTATCCCTTACGAAAGTAGTATATACCTATGTTATATTTAAAAAATAACCTTACTACTCTAGCACTGCCGTTAACAGGACGTATTGTCTGTACAATGTTGAGAAGGTAATTATTTATAAGTTTCAAACCACCGTCAGACTATAAAGTATAATGCTGATTGTTCGATCAAAAATATTAGTTATTGTTTATTTATTTTAAATAGAATGCATAGAAAAAGTTTAAGAAAATTAAGTTTGATCATAAATACAACTAAAGAACAGAAAGTTTTCTAAAGGTGTCCCTTGAGGAATACATATTTTCACAAAAGACCCTGAGGATTACTTTCTCTTGACATTTAATGTTTGAAATTAGATACAAATTATACGGAATGATACTTATTTTGCTCCATAAAATTTGGTTTCTGAAGATTTTTATAAAAAGACACTGACAAGTCGATAGAATGCGAGATACGATATTTGCTCCGTTTTTCACATTCCGTGTAAATATATAATTAATTGAATACCTATCTCAACTTTTAAAATATTATATTATTCAAGGAACAAAAATCTGACTGGTAAAGAGCTATATAGATTATATTAGAATAATTTTCCTATGTATTAATATGTTATAATTTAATTATTTATTATCTTATTCAAATTAGTAATTTTTCCATCCAAAAACTTTTTTCAGAATCAAAGTCGTCGTAAACAACAGGCACGGTGCAAATTTTTGTGTATGCGTGTCAAGAGAAAGATAATCTAGCTTCAGTCTTTTTTTTTTTGATGTCGCAGGGAAACTCTTTTTACGAGCCGTCCAACCGGTCTTGGTGGGACCGAAAGGGATGTGTGAGACTCGGCCAGGGCAGGCCCCTACTCACTAAAACCGCTGCGAAAGCCCTCGGCCGCTATGTCGGTGTACACCGGATCTGTCAGTAACAGGGCACACCAGCGACTAGCTGGTCTTGGCAAAGACCGGACTTACTCCCTCGGAGAAAGGGGGTGATCCCGGCAATTAGAATCGCCCCGACGACGCCGAGCTTTCACAGGAGCCGGGTTACCAGCCCGGAGAGCAGGGGTGCTATTGGAGGCGTTGAGCTTTAGTCTTAATTACGCGATTCATATTACAAAAACTTTCCACTAGTGTTGATGTTTAATATGCCTATAGTCCCCCGCTAATAGCAATTTTTACCAAACCGAAAGACAGAAAGACCATACGTTGTTAAGGTTTTTAATTTTGTATGTACTTTAGATAAGTGATAAGTTAAACATCGAACCGATAGACTTTTAACGCTAATATACTTGCTATATAATGGACCTTACAATTATATATATTTTACAATTTTCCTTTTCATATCACTTTGAGGTTACTAATTGGTGAAGGATGTTTCCTCGGCGTCAGGGGTGTGGCGAGATATAAAATGTTAAAGCCAAGAAAATAATTCTTTATTTATTGTGGACTTAAAATTTTCGTCAGCCTTGTCGAATTAATTAACTTCGTAATCTTGAGAGGAAACTTCACCAAAATAACATTGTATTGTTTGTTAAAGAACTCTCATCGGACAAATCGGCAAAAAATAAGAACACACTTTCTTTTGCTCTTATACAAAGTATATGTATTTTGAAAAGATTTGATTCCCGTCCCATTCGACTCTAAAACTGTATTACTCTAACGTCTTAAGCGAGAGACAGTAATATTTTTAAATGGTTTTTGAATTTTTCCTCTGTAATTATATTTATTTCAGATATTTTTTAAATGCATACACATTAAAGCAATATCTATTTATTAAGTGTTTCTTGTTACTTCATAATACTTTATATATGTAGTTATATGTATGTATATTCAATTTTATTTTATTAAGTTATAAAGAGGATTTAGGTGTCATTCCGCATCTAGTTTGTGATAACTTAAAGTTATATCAAGTTTTTATTTATATTCAGCAAATTGTACTGAGTTTATTGATGTTATGACTTTATCAAAACTATTAACAATATTTCCCCAACAGTTTTATACTAACGTGCTTTATTATTTTGTAATTTTAGGTAAATTTTTTTTTTGTTTTATTCGATTTTTATGTTAGTCAGTATGATTACCGATTATTAAGTCGGTATAAAAAACTTATCAATAACTGAGTTTCTGTTTACAATATTACAAATTGTCCCTATTATAGACTCGGTAAAATCCAACACGCCACAAGTCATGGAAAACCTATTGATAAATATTTATCAAATTTCTCACAAATAGAAAGGTACGGGGACTTCCCTATAAATATGAACTCTCGTTATGTTACTGGTATATTATATGGGTACTTAAAAAAAAGTACCTTCTGTACTTGTTAAGAGTGAAGTGCTCACTAGATTATGAAGTCATATTTCATGATTTGTAAGTTGGAATTTGAAAACATTTTGAAAGCAATCTATTAACATTCAAAATAAATAATTTGTATAACTTATATCGTTTAAATTTACGTACGACCTAAATTTATTTTTTTTTATAACGGTAATCTTCTTTATTAAAACTCATTATATCAAAATATCTCTCTTTCAACTACCTGGCTATCTTTAAATGTCATTACTAAACTTAGATCTTCCGTAAACGCCAAATTAAAATTAATATGAGATGAACTAACTATAAGTTTTCACAATTTCACTGAAAGATTGAAAACAATTTATTTAGTGCTGCCTTTGTTCAATTTGCAATGTTAGATTGCTTTTCGACTAGTCACAAATCACAATATAATAAGAACTATTATGTATGTAAGTGTCGAATATAAAGATGGACGTATGCATCCTGATGAATAAAAAACTTTAGGAGTAAATGGTAGACTTTTGAAATATCGAATTGCATCTATCCGCATATTTTTCCGAAGTAACTTGAATATTCGACAAAGACCTTTACCAATTAAAATCGAAAAAAAATTCGAGCAACTTTTGTGAAATAATCGGATCCCCTTTAGTTCTAAATAAAGTTGTTTATTCTTATTGATAGTCAGATTACATTGTCTTAAACACTAATTTTTAATCTTTAAAAAAAGCAATAGTAATTGTCTATTGACGAACACCGGAAACATTATAAAATATAAACAGGATATCGGAATAATAACGTGTAAGCATACGTCCGTTAAGATATTTAAACTTTTTTTTTTTAGAGTAAGGTATAATTTTATGCCATTCAGCCAGAGCAGCATTTACCAAACAAAGGCTAATAATAATTGCATCTAAGAATTGAAGACACTAAACACAAAAATAAAAAAAAATAGTCACCTACTAGTTTTCAAAGACGGTTTTTATAAATATTTTTTTAACTTAATTGATGGAAAATACATTGAATTCTGAAACAGAAGGTGATGAGTGAAATTTGCAAGAATAATGCTTTCTCCATCGAGTAATATTACGTTTGTTTACATAACTACTTTATTCAATATTCGTCGTCAAAGTGTAACAAAATCTGTTGTTCTCTTTAACTAGGATAGTTACTTTCCAACACTACTTAGCTAGTGATTTGATCGCGTCATATTACTCAAAATTAGAGTTTTCTATTATAACTAAAGAAGACCCTTCAAAAATTTTGAGTTACAATGTAGGACTATTTCAAGGCTGTGGTTTATCTCCAATAAAATTTAATATCGTAATTAATATTTCAGTAGACAGACTAATAAGTAACGAGAAAAAATGACGTTTTCTGTTCACTTTTAATAATAAATAAGTACACATAATCCATCTTAGCCTTCGCTGACGATCTCGCTATACTGACACGTAACCCCAACACTGTCAAGTACTATTTCATGAAGTGGATAAATTCTGTGGAAAATAAATGGATAAAATCAAATAAATGTCACTGTCTGTGCCTAGGTAAGCTGAATACAAAATATATCTTATATGATCCGGGATTATCGTTAAGCGGTCAACGCGTTTCTACGGTTACGAAAAATGCTACTTTTAAAGCTCTCGGTCGTAAGATTGATAATATACCTCGTACTCCACCTGTAGAGGGAATAGTAGAGAACTTATTGAACGATCTTAACAAGGAAGATAATATCACGTTTAAATTACCCTTTCCTCGTCTATGATTTTAATATAAACCTTTTGATAAAGTTAGATGCAGGCGTCATAAAGATGTTGAAATTGTCTGCTCCGGGTCGAGCTGCCAGCTGATTTGTCAGCTTTATTCAGGAATCGAAATAATTTTGGGACGAGTCTAAAAAAGCCATCGGAGCTCTATAAACTCCTAAGAGTTTCAAAGAGACTCGTCCTGGGGACACTCCATGATGACGTCGTTACATCACTCCCAAAAGACAACGATGCCCCAGGGCTAGAGTCAAGACTTCAATTCCATAAGCAGTTTATGATAAAGTAACAGTGCTGGGTTAGGATTAAGTAAGATGGCAAAATAATAAGGTCTTTTATTCGGAAAAACGAGAATGCTAAATATAAGATAAATGCAAGGAGCTGGGAAATGCAGAATTCGTTTTTTACACATAGGAGATTTTTGCATCCCATTAACACCAAAATGGCGCACCCTTATTTATGATTAACCGCCAGCACTGCTTAAATTTTATCTCAATGCGTTCCAGATGATTCTCCCAGATCAGGTTTAGTAAGATGAGGTAAAATTACCGAAAAAACTTGCTATATCTCCAGGAAGGTAGTTGGAACTGCTAAGCTAGTGGGATGTAAGGTGCTCCTGGATAGCGGTCTATACATACATCGCCACGATACCGTTTTAGAAACCATACGTGAAGCGGTAGGTCTTTCGGTAACCAGAGTTCAAAAAGAAATAACCACAAATGAGTGATCAATCAAAGAAGGCTAGTGCCTTCTCTCACAAAACCTTAATCTATCCCTAATGTGGCTTCGAATTGGACTATAATGATGGATACCTATGAGAAGCAGTTTGAATCCCAGAAGATATGTGTTGCCGTCAAGACCAGATAGATTTTTATATTCGCGAATTTTAAAGCGCGTTGTGTTAATAGAGCTCACAGTTCCCTAGGAAGCCAACATCCCGAAAGACTATGTCATCAAAGTCAACAAGTGTTACGAGATCACTAAGCATGGGTTCGTAAATTTGTACGCTGTAGAAGTGGGAGCGAGTGGTATAACATCTAAATCTCTCTACAACTTATTAAAAGATTTGGGCCTGTAGAGAATTAACATCAGTTCAATCTTGGAACGTGCGTCGAAGGCAGCCCTAGTAAGTTTGTTTCAAATTTGATGAGGTAGAGCGAGGAGCCTGGACGGTGGAGGTGAGCGTTTAACGCGCTTTAGATAGGGATCCCTTAAAGTTAACCCTGGGTCGTAAGTTTCAGGCACTGTTACAGCTCCTCTCCCTGCAACGTGATGGACCTGCAGCCGCACAGTAAATCCTTGGAATGATAAGAGGTTTCGTCTCTTTAAAGTTCCCAAAATAATAATCTAATTTTTGCTTCGTTCAACTAAAAAATCCTTTAGTAAACATATTATCATTGAAAAATTATCTTTTACTGCTACTTCTGTCAATGAAAATAATATCTTAAGACTCAGTTTCACCAAACTCTGTTAAATCTACACAAAGCATTAACTAACGAACTTTCAAAAATATAATGGTCCCTCAAAATATTTACGTCCCACAATAAAAAATTAACAAGGCATTATTAAATGTCATTTTAAATGACCGGCTACCAAATTATTCGTTCTTGTTATAAGACGACCAAATTGAAGTATTCACATTTAATACGACATGCACCACTTTATCTTTTGATCGTATTTATCCCTCGATACGTCATTTGTTAGCTAATGCGACCAAATTTTACGAATCCTTGATTGCAACGATTCCCATATAAAAAGCTTTCTTTACAGTTTACAAGGAGTAACCTGTCAAAATCGTGTTGTCAATAAATTGTGTTATAAATATAGGCATAATGGAACAAATCCAGTTATAAGAGATGAAAAGAGATCTTAATTTGCAATGTCATAGAAAAGTCGGAGGCAAAATCATTATATGAAAAAGAAATTTTAATTCACCTTTTTAATAAATACAAGGAAATAGTGGTAACTGACAAAACCGACGCCGTTGCTATGACTACATCCAAAATAATCTATCTATTTCCTCACGTCTTAAAAAAAAACCAAATCCCCCTTTATTATTCATTTGAAAAACAGAAGAAATATTAATATACAATATTAAAAGAAACTTTTTTTTTCTGTAAGAAAATAGATATTTTTCACTATTCTAAACTTCTTACTTAAAATCAGCGGGCAGTACAAAAAATAAAACCTTTTTAAATATAGTTATGTAATTTTATTAGAACAAACTGTATTACAATGACAATCTAAATACTGAAGAGAAAAAAAATATGAAAAAATAGCAACAGAATAATAATCAGAATAATCACATATCAAATAAAACTTAAAATAAACTAACACCAATTTCAGAAACGAAGTGAAAAACAATCTAATAGCGTGTGTAAAATAAATTTACAACATGTACTTTTTATTTATTATTATTATTATTATTATTATGCTCAGTAAATGCTTAGCATTGCGTAAAAAAGACTGTTGATATAATAGAAAAAGGAATGTCGATACAATGGCAATCCCTTGATATACTATTGATATTATTTATTATGCATTTTATTATGAATCTCACATCACTCTCTTCGGAATACCTATTTAGGTAGTTTACCAACTTCATATAAATACGCAGCGAACAGTTTGATCTGAAAACAAAATTAACATGTATGAATGAAATTCAATAAATTGTATTTTATATTTGATTAAACATTTTTTCTGTTAGACTTAAATATTTACAGGAATCCAATATCCATAAGCATATTGAAATAAATAAAATCATAATGTATTTGTTAGCTGCAGTTACAGTTATTTTATGTGTTCTGATTTTAAAAAAAATTATAGGTTCCACATTAAATAGGAGAATTTTAAGAAAAAAAAATACTCGGATTCTCCCAACAGATATAACAAACCAATAAAAAGTAAGGTTAACTCTCGATCAATGGTCCAATGAAGTCGAGTCAAATCTCTATTACGGACTCAATAAAGTCAAATAAAATTTTAACAAAAGACTAAATCAAGTCAAGTCAATTCTCGATTATTGAACCAATCGAGTCAAATCAATTCTTGATCAATGTCCAATCAAGTCAAGTCAAATCTCACCCCCTCTATATAGTTCCGGACGTTGATCTTCTCGTTCTGTGAGTGCGCCATGTCGTCTCCCGCGCCCATGGGCAGCAGCAGCACGTTCTTGGCGCTGGCCTCTTGGAGAGTGATCGTCACTGGTATGGATCCGCCCTCACGAGACATGTCCGGCTCAGTCTGTACAAACATTGGTTACATCGAACACTTATTTATTGCTTACTAGCCGTTCAGAAAAGTTATTTCTTTATTATTTATAATACAAAATATGTATTTTTTTTAATAATAGTTGCCTAAATTAGTTAGAACTGACTAAAATTGCAAAAAAATATTGTCTCGATATATTTAATGCACCTTAAGTACCGTGTCTTCATCCATATGCAAATTTAGTAAGAATCTGTTATTTTAATATTACAGAAAATAAACTCAACTTTTACGTATTTACAAAAGTATTGTAAGTACATTCGAATCTAATATATTTATTATATATATATGATGCCTTAACCTAAGAGAGACATGTTGAAAGTAAAGAGACTTGCTATCTTTTTTTTCTCTCTCTCTTTACTCTGTCATATTCCATCCCATCGACGCCAGCATTTTCTATGAAAATCTTCGTATTATACCTTGTATATGAGTCGTGTGGCTCTAGCGGCGGCCTGGTAGTGTGGATGTTCTGGGTTCTCAGTCCAAGCCCGTCCAGACTGAGCAGTTATACGCATCTTGTTGGGGGACCCGCGTTCTTCCCACTATAAAAAATATATATAATCAATAAAGACTGACCATTAAAATTTTTAGACAAAATTCAATCGATCTTTTTTGTACACCTAAACATTTTTTTTACAAAGTAATGGCTTTATGATTCACGTAAAAAAAAACTATTTAGTCTTGACAGTGAGAACTGTAAACATGGTAATTATCGTAAATGATCAACAAATGACTATATGTAATTATAAATAATCGGTTGGGAAATTTTAACAATAAGTGGTTAGTTATTTGTACTGAATATGGACTTGTAGGTGCAGTAACTGTGCAATGTGTCATTTGTTAGTATTAGTATG